>JAHWFP010098173.1:0-10033 GCA_023313725.1 Lithobius niger | reverse complement strand
ATTGAAGCCCAATACAGTTTTATTCAATATATTGAAGCCCAATACGGATGTATTCAATATATTGAAACCCAATACGGATGTATTCAATATATTAAAGCCCAATACGGATGTATTCAATATATTGAAGCCCAATACGGATGTACTCAATATATTGAAGCCCAATACGGTTGTATTCAATATATTGAATATAAAGAAGCACAATCCACGGAGAAAATTGACAACAGTTTGCTTTTTAGTGGCAAAGTGAATTGCCATCCCTACAGAAGGCTGTTGAGGAGTTACACATGTTGTCTGCATTTTATTAGGAGATAATGTTCCACTTGCCTCTCATTTTATGTCATAGCTATAACAGTTGGCGAATAAGTATTATAGACAAGAGTTACGTTTTAAGGACCCGTTACTGGAGATGCCACCTCTCTTCACTAGATGGGCTTTTCAAGTATTTCTTTGCCCACATTTTAAGCACCGTTACGCAGGAATGATACCGGTATACTTCCGTGGCTGAAATGCAAACGGTATAAATTGAAAACCGTGGTGTTTGTGACAGTTTTGCACGGGAAACTAGGTTTTCAACAGTAACATAGTTCCATTTTGTGCAATTGGAGCTGACCATGCTTAGAGCATTTTAAGAGAAATGTGAAACATGGTGGTCTAGTTGGATCCGCAGCCCTTTCCAACTGCTCCTGTTATGTATGGCTGTGCTTGCTGCTGGATATTTGTGTGTGATTAAAAAGGGAGCACACCAATTTCTTAACCTTTAAGCAGTAGCAGGCAGTGGTGTCACAAAAAAGCATGCAAAAATTGTTTAAGTCACACGTGATTGTCTAACAAAAATCGTACAAACGTTAGTTTTCTTTTCTGTTATACAGTTTAAAATGGATTTAAAACTTTTTAAACCGCACACGTTCAAAACTTGAAACACTCACGTATCTGCGAATTTTCGATGATTGAGTTGTTGTCTTCATCAGGCACAATAAGGATGGTTCAGAGTTCAGAAAAAACCACCCTTGTGCCTGATGAAGTCAACAGCTCACTTATCGAAAATTAGCAGATACGCGAGTGTTTCCAGTTTTGAAAGTGTGCGTTTTAAAAAGTTTCAAAATAATTTTACGATGAATGAATTTCATAGTATTGCCAGTAACGGTTTTTTATACTGTTTATTTTCGAGTTTTAGACAATTTCAGTATGGAAGAAAAGTTTTAAATAATTTAATTTTCTTTCATTTGAGCATAGGTAGAACATTGTCAATTACAAAAAATTAGAAAGTTATGGGCAGTAACATTTCACCTTTCCAACCCCCGTCATGAATTCCGGTAGTGGCAACAAGTGTTTTTGTACTCTTTGGGGTACCAGTTAACAAACAAACAAACAAAAACGGAATATTGTACCACAAAATTTACGCGGAAACCAGTCACTTCCCCACTAATTCGTCAACTGCTCAAAGAAGGATTATAAAATGTATACACATTTCTGCAAATAATATGATACTAATTACGAATTAAGGCAACAGTTTAGAATATAATTTTGCTGCGTCCTACTCACCTACATATTATGTGCAACGATTTCAGTCTATTTATTCAAAGTGTACTTGTGTTTTACTACAAATACATGTTATATCGTGCTGTGTCATTATACTGTGTCTCTCGTGCATTGACTGAATGTAGAAATTCAATTTTGTTTCCTTTGAGGTCTGACGCGTTGCCATCCGCAGCCCAGGCACCAGATTTGTTTTATTGCAGAACCACAGACGTACAAATTTAAGAAACAAAAGTCTCTTAACGAACATGCGCAATATTCCGTAAACAAAAACTGAATATCGCATTATTCGTAAATTAGTGCTAAACAGTGCTAAACAACGTAGATAAATTTGAAGAAGGGAAAAAGCAGTAATTTTATAAAAAGTTAAAGAGCGAGCAAACCCACAGATTTCATGGCATGATTTAGACTGAAGTTAAATGAAAGTCATTCCCACAGACATCAACACTTTTAGAAAAAATTGTCATCCATTTTTGTGCAGAACCGTCCAATTAGGAAGATATACACATTCCTGGTGTTGTTGGAGTGTTTATAAGGTCAGCAGATGTGTGAATGAAGTGTTGCTAGTTATTTTACTGTCAGTTATTATTTGGAGAACATCTGCTGTCTTCGATTGATTTTTTTTCTTTTCAGTTGTGACTTAAAATTTCTGACTAGCAACGGAAGGGTCATAACTTCATGTTTTTTTTGATACCCCGGCAATGTTTTCCCTAAGTATATGATACTTGACGTTTACCGTATTTGCGAACTTACAATACGAACTGCGTGCCTTTTATAGTTTGGAGCCTGTTTGGGGTGTAACAGGGATGGCGTGGGAGGGCGCGTAAGTACGAAAATATTGTTATAACCATTGTTAGTATTGTCAGCATCGCCTCTCATTGGACGGCCAAAGTTCGGACAATGAGAACGTGGATACTGACATATGTGCCGTGGCACACACTAATGTATCACGATAAATCTAAACAACGTTGCAAAGAAATTGTATTCACGTCCAATTCACGAAAAATAAACCAAGTGTAAAAACAAAGCAAAATAAACAAAGCCAAAAACTGGTAAGGCGGCCACCAAGTTGAGAGTGGTTCGGCCCTTCAAAGGAGTGATACCAACACACCAAAACTAATTAAATACAACAAATTACAACAAAATTTAAATCAAACCCAAAACCAATAAAGAGGTGACTAAGTTTAGAATGGTTTGGCCTACAGGCAAAAGGTAGTAGCAAATTGTTGAAAACCAATTTCTTGTTGACGTGGCACTTTATTACTCATCTGCACGGTAGTGGAGTTGAGTAAATACACAATTAAAAAAAAAAGGAGTGATATCATATCAAAAACCAAAACTGGTAAAAGGGGCCGCCAAGTGCCGAATGGCTCGGCCCTTCAAATGAGTGATATGAACACACCAAAACATTCGCCAACTTAATCGCACCGAATAATATTTTGGCCGTTAAATGAAAACTTGAACATTGCTACCGAAAGTAGCAATGTTTTAGTTTTCATTTAACCTTCGAATTATTAAGCGGTGCTATTAACTTGGCGAATGTTTTGGTGTGTTGATATCACTCCTTTGAAGGGCCGAACCATTCGGAACTTGGCGGCCCCTTTTACCAGTTTTGGATTTTGATATGATAATCCGGTAACGTGCAACAGAATCGTGCATCACTTCACATCAGATACAATCGGTACCAACTACTGGGTGTATCATGCTTTCTTGATGAAAAAGAGTGTCAACCTATAGAATGGTCGAAGTTAGTGCCTATACGGTAACCACTGTTAGCTCAATTTTTCGGGTAACATATAATGGTTTATTCGTGAGGGACATAAGAAAAATTGTATCGCAAATGTACAGTAATGTTTGAAGCACCATAGAAAAAGCACCAACATATGGGACGAATTCAATTCTTTTATGTTTTCAAATGGCAGAAGACAAGCATTGATGCGGCATGTTGACATGCCCGGACCACAAAGATGGCATACCAACCCAACCCCCCCCCCGGCCCCCCCCCCCCACATCAACACGGCCAAGACTGGCAACTGGCTGCAAGAAAGATGCTAGTTAATAACTTTAGTTGTGCGTGCTAGAATAACTATGTGAAACATTATACAGGGTGTTTCAGAATAAAACCGACAAACTTCCAGGGCATACTAAGGAGGTAAAGACAAGTCAAAAAGTCCTATACAACACCTATCCAAAAATGCTTGGTTACCGAGATATCGTCCTATTACACCCCAACTATTTTATGATCGAGTATTTAAGTCAGGGCTTAATTGGAGCCTGTTGAGTCACAGGCTGTAACTGAATGCCTGCAAGGTGCACGCTTTATGGTGCCCACATACACCATCTTGTGTGTTTAAGCAGTGCCAACTGGTATGATCGAGAGGCGTTAGCGTCGGTTTAAAACTAAATTCACAGCTCTACAAACTCAGATTCAGACGGTGCACCTGCCTGCTACAAAACTTAGTTATACGCCTAATCGAATTGCGTTCAAAACTGCAACTACGTCCAACTCTTGCCAAGATCTAGTTGTAAATAGTTAAACTACTTTTAAAGGATTGCGTCGGTTAATGATTTCTACATGCAATAAATGTTGCTCAAAGCTGTAAAAAAATATGGCTGGTCTTGATAAATCTTTTCCTACTTTAGTTGCGTGTTTTTTTTTCTGAGTGGCGGAAATAGTGGTTGCGGATGTGAACTGCTTTGTGAAATATGGTATCGTTTTAAATTGTGCGCAAAGATTGCATGAATCGGTTGAGGACGGGTTTGAGGGATCCACCTTTTAACCAAATGACACTGCAGACTTTTTTTTCTTGAATGACTCGACCGTAGTGGCACCGTAGCTACACCGTAGAAAAAAATTCGCAGGAGGCCGAACAAAGCCAGGGGTGGTGTTAGCTCCCGAGACTGGTTCCCAGTTCCCCCCCCCCCCCCCCCCTCCCCTCCCTACTCTTCGGGGGCCTTTATCCCCTTTCCTTTGTTCTGTTTATGTTTCTTTTTTGCAGTTAAAAAAAAAAAACTAGAGTCCACTTTACGGCTATTGGCCCGAATGGTGTTGGTGGTTGGGGCGGGTTCAACGAGCGCTGTAAACGTTCCAAGCAGATTCAGGAAGCTCAAATTCTTTAAGACATTGAAATACATGATCTGACCTAGGACGGCATGCCTTTTAGTAATGTTAACCATCGTTCTTAAGCACTTTTATAAAAATTACTGTACGTTGTAACTACGGCTGTAAATTTGGCAGTTGCCTTGCCCAACGTAGACTATAAAGCCAATGGGCTAGTTGGTCACCGGTGCCCCCGGTGGCCCTCCTTCCCAACCTTCCCGATCACCAGTTGGAACAGGCCATTTACATCCTCCCCTTACGGCTTTCAGCTGGTTAATGAAGGTTTTTTTTAAAACGTCGGGAACAATGAACGCCCAGTTTCAGGAAAATAAAACAGGATTTCTTAGGAATAATAAAAACGGAACTTCTATACTGCATTCTTTTGCTTTCTTAAATAAAATATGTCGGTACATTCGGTATTCCTACTGGGAGTCAAACTATTAAAATAATTAACCAGTAGAACTTTATTTTAAACCAGGAAGTTCTACCTACATAAAATGGAAAAACACGATCTCGAAAACAGCTACAGGCACGGTTAGTCGTTTTCAGGTGGGCAAGCATATAAGTTCTCTTTTGGTTCAATAAATGCACTCACAGAGACGAAGTCTTACATACCAATTATAATATGATATATATATATAATTTAATATGTATATAAACATATAATAATATAAAATTTAATAACTTAGCAAATTGCATATTTTATTACAATAGCTTGCATGTCAGCTACATACAGCACAGCCATTTACCATTCCAGCTATAATTGGCTCTTAACCATGGTAAGCAGCAGAAACTTTGCTAATATATATTTTAATAGTGTATACTCCATTACTCCGTTTTGAGAAATTTGACAAATGAAAGCTAGAAATTCAATAAATTTATTAGGGTGAATTTGCATACACATACAAAGAGAGAAAAAAAGAGAGGTAATTTTGCGAGTTTATTCATAGCAAGAGAAGTTGCAACAGTGTTTTCGAGAAGCCACTAGGATTATCTGAACCGAGGTAGTATGATATTTCCCTAAATTGTAAAATTTAATGCAATATTAATACTTTGCATTAGAGGTTGATTGATGAGATGGCATGAGGTCAATTAATCTTGCAGCTCCTCCTAATTGTCCCTCATCCTGGTTAACACGATGAGCTTTCCACCAACAAATCAGAATTTCGGTGCATTCGGTATTGCTCTTGGGAGTCAAACTGTTAAAATAATTAGCCAGTAGAACTTTATTTTAAACCAGGAAGTTCTACCTAAATATAATGGAAATACTCGATCTCGAAAACAGCTACAAGTACTGTTAATCGTATTCATAAAGGAAAGTGTACAAGTTCGCTTCAGGTTCAATAAGTGCACTCAAAGAGGCCAAATCTTATTTAACTATTTTAATATAATATTAATATAAATTTTAATAAGATAATATAAAATTTAATAACTTGGCCAATTACACATTTTAATACAATAGCTTACGTGTCAGTTGCATACAGCCGTAAGCCATTGCAATTATAATTGGCCGTGGTAAGCAGCAGAAGCTTTGCGAATACATTTTTTAATCATGTATATTCCGTTTTGCGAATTTTAGAAATGAAAACGAGGAATTAAATCAAATTTGTTATGGTGAACTTGTATACACGCAAAGAGAGATAAGTCTGCAATTTTGTTTATAGCAGAGAGGTTGCAAAAAAGTTTTCTAAAAGCCACAATGATTATCTGAAGAGAGTAAGTTTGATATTGCCATATTTTGAAAGTGTACTACAATATCAATACTTTGAGAAAGATGCTGATTGATGAGATGGCATGGGAACAGTTAAACGTTAACTCCTTCCACTCCAGATATTGACCCAAAGTGGTCCTTTCGTACGGATTTAGGTCCGTGACTAGATATCACCAGCTGTTAGCCCAATAGCCAATCCTTTAAGAACTTGGCTGTGTCCAGCTGGACGAACTTATTTTGTCTTCTTGATTAGGCAAACGTCCTGATGTGTAAGAAGATGATAAGGATAATGTTTATCCTAGTGAATATTTGTTGCTATTTCGTAGACAGGTACAGGAATAACGCCCAAACTAGACAAGAGTTGATTTGTTTGTCACAACTGTAGTATTTTAAAATACGTTTGCTGAAAAATGGCGATGACATAGACCTACACTGGGGTTGTTTAGAGTTGCATGAGGTGAATAAAGATGCGCACAATAAGTAAACTCAATACGACAGTTTAAGTTGTACTTGATCCCGTTGTCAAGAAAAATGGCGGACCAAGCCTGACCTTTTATGTCAGAAGATGATAATAAAATTAAAAGTAGATATAACTCAGAACGAGGCTATGATCGTGGAAGGCCTATGATCTCCTGCATGCGGAAGCTTTTATGTTGTTGACATAACACCTTAGGATAAGTTCTCCATTTTGCTTCATAACGGGCCGTAGCATGTACCAAAACTTTTTTAATTGTGTGAAAAGAGGCAGCCATTTCACATGGTTTTGCAGTGGAATGGAGGAAGTGACTAGCTGAGGCATGTTTGAAAGTGTGCCTGGTATTTTCCAAAAGTGAGTAGAACACTTGCTTAGGGATATCCCTAGCACAAACCAGCTCGTTGACAATATTCTCACTGCTGGCACAGACCAGGAGGATGACGAAACATGTTTTTGCAGTTTGTGAAGCATTGCAGTCATTCGACATCTAACTAAAGAAAAGCAAATGTAAATGAGCGATCAAAGATAAACTAGGTGGGATTCCAACTAGATAAAAAAAGGTTTTTCAAACTAGTCAGAAGTTTCAGACGTTAATAAGCTAGTTCCAGGACCAACAAACGTACACGGATTCAAGTCATATTTACGATTCATTAACCAGTAAAGCAAATTCGTCCTCCATCTGGTGATCATACTGGCTCATTTAAACAAACTTTTGTCTACAAAAACAGCTTGGAATTGGAGTAAGGAGTGTTCACTGTTCAGCAGCTGTCCAAAATGCTAAGGCTGCATTTCTAGATTCTAAAGTCTTAATTCACCGTGGCCTTAAATTGCCTATCAAGCTTGTGTGTGACACGAGTTTAATAGGCATTGGTGCAGCATCGCGCATACAATGCCGAATGAAGAAGATAGGCCTACAGCTTTCGTTTCGCGATCGTTAAGCATAGCCGAGCTTGGCTATGTGCAATTCGATCATGAGTCCTTATCTATAGTGTTTGGGGCTAAAAGCTTCCAGCAGTATTTGTTTGGGCGCAGATTCGTACTGCAAATGGACCAAAAGTGGTTGTGTGGGTGTTTGGGAGTAAAGTTTTGATTCTCGTAATGGCCACTGCATATATTCAACGGTGGGCTTTATTTTGAACTCCAACAAATCCCTGGCAAAGAAAACCTCACTACAGATTTTTTATCTTGTGTGTCTATGCCTTACGAATCTTCGTCAAAGTGACTTCTCGTTGGCGCAACATCAATTTAGAAACGATTGAGTCGCTTCCAATTCAGTCGGACTAACTTGAAAAGCATGCATCTAAAGGTATATTGTTAGCCACAGTCTATCGATGCACAAATGATGGTTGGACTGACAAAATTGAAACCGAGAATTTGAAACCCTATTTTTTCAGATGGCAGTAATTATCGCTTGACAGTAATACTATCTTTTGGGGACATCGGTTCCCGACTGCATGTGCTAGAGGAGTTGCATTGTGGCCATTGTGGACTCGTACGAATGAAGGCACTTTCTCGCTCTCGCGTCTGGTGGCCCAGAATAGATAGCGACCTCAAAAACCAGGTGAATAAATGTGAGTCTAGTCCGGTAACAGGGATGCTGGCATTTCAGGGAAGAAATATGTTAGCAAGAGACCAGCGAATGTTTGGTCTCGCATTCACAATGATTTTTTCGGGTTGTTCCATGGCAAAATGTTTTTATTTGTCAGACACACATTCTAAATTCCCGTTTGCATATATTATAAACACAACTACAACCAGAGCACTTATCATAATCCTTTGAGGCTTGTTTTCAACTTATGGTTACTGCGAGACACTAGTCAGCAGTAATGGACTTCAGCTGGTTTGCGCGAAATTTGAAAGGATTTTAAAGAATGTGGTATTAGGCACCTAACTAGGGTTCCTTACGAGCTGATGTGGAATGGTGGCTTAGAAATCGTGTTCCGGTCCTTGAAATGTAGCCTAAAACATAGTCTTTTCTAAGGGTTAACTATCATTAAATCGTTAGTTAGTTTCCTCATGCAAGCTAGACAAATTTCTCATTCGACCACACAAATAACACCCTCGAAAGCCTTACCGGTACTGAAACGGAAAGTAAGCGTTGAATTATCACTAATGTTCCCATCTACTGAAGACACAACTAGTAGAAATCAAGACAAGCAACTTAAACCAACTTTGCATAAATGTGAACATACCTATCAGTTTGGTAACAGGATTTACTGCATGGATAACCGGCACCTATCAGTTTGGTAACAGGATTTACTGCACGGATAACCGGCCCAGCATTCAAAAATGCTGTGAACCCATTAAAAAACTTGCAAATCTAGTGACTATGGTATTTGCTGCGAACGGGCGAAGAATTCCAATCTTCAATTACGAAAAATAGTAATGATTAAGAAAACAGCGAATTGCAGTCGCGTTTCAATACCGATGCTCATTGGCACGCAAGTCCACTGTTCATTTCACAAAGGGGAGTGCCTATCGAATACAGTCATGACGTGAGTCAGCCTCCATGGCAATCTTCTGCGTATTTTCTGCAATGACAATGGGGTCACCACATAAGTTGCTGACACCAGTTAACAGTGACGTCACCTGGACCCACAGAATTTTAACACTACAATTCATGTGGCTTCGGGTGATAATCATCCATTAATATTACTCTACCTCGTTTGTCTCTAACTTCGGGTGTTCAAGCTAATAGTGGTGGTTACTCTGCACATGCCACCATCCCCCAAATAACACCATCACCTGAGCACTTTTTGCCGAATATTATGTCAAAAAGTATGAGTTCTGGTCATTCAGTACCACTTGAGCCCTGAGCCATATTTTCGAAAATCCTCTCGGGGTTGTCAAAAAGCCAAGAAAACTGAATTTATGAATTATGAGGCTTTTTCAGCCGTTAAAAGCTCTTGAGCTTTCGTCGGTTATGAGGGTTTTGCGAGAATAAAAAAAAAGTGGGTTATTGTGGTTGGCACTAGTTCTGCAGTTTTTTTGCAGGGTGGTAATTGCATGTTTGTGTGTAGATTGTAGAAGTACAAAATTGTAAAAAAAATATATATATTTGATAACGCTTTCTGAAAAGTTGCATGTACAAGAAAATTATTTTCTGTTTCTGTTAGGTTTGAAAGTCAGGGATGCTGTTATTTGAATAGGGGAAAACTTAGGAGGGGGGGGGGATTGAGGCTTAATGGCGCGTCGACAACTTGGTCATTAG
>JAHWFP010098167.1:0-10059 GCA_023313725.1 Lithobius niger | reverse complement strand
CCTTGCACCTCTTGCTGATGAAACAGTCATGCTAACCATCAGGCTACTTTGCACCTCTTGCATGTGAGACAGTCATACTAACCATCAAGCTATCTTGCACCTCTTGCACATGAGACAGTCATGCTAACCATCAGGCTACCTTGCACCTCTTGCACATGAGACAGTCATGCTAACTATCAAGCTACATTCCCCCATACTAGTGTAATCAGGAGTGACATATAGTATAGGTCTCTAACACGTTCCACCGTTCATACTTAGTTCTTGCCCCACGTGGCAAGTTGTTGGAGTAGTGATAGTTTTTACTTTTGTATAAAAAATATGTTACAATTACAATATATTTATGTAGGTTTTTACCTAATAAATATGTTTTAAAATTTTCACTTGTTCTTTGAATGGTCCATATCTTTGTTAGTACACTAGAAGAAGAATTTAAATGATCTTTGAAGTGAGGAACGCATTTTGTTTCTCAAGCCAAGGCCAACAGAGGTATAAAATGCGTATCATGCCTCTCAGTTCCACACTGGCTCTCATGCATGCCGATAAGTTTATGCCTATTAGCACTGTTTTGGGAAATAAGGTTTTGGCAATGTTAAATGAACTAACCTAGAGCCCGGAAGTGAAATATGCATTTTCCTTCCCAGACGACTACGTGATAAGTGGTGGAATACAAATCGTGAGGTACAACATGAATACTGCAACTGCATTTATTGGCTCCATGGTGTAATTTATTGGATTTATCGGTTTCTAAACTACTTTAAATAAGCTATTTTATGATATTTTAAAGGTAATTTTACAGTTTAACCTAACCACACCAAATCACTCAATTTTTTTTACTAACCGACGCTGATCTTTATCGTCTGCCCACATCACATTAAAAAAACGGGGGGGGGGGGGACGTGTTTTTAGTTGTAAAAAAAAACATTGAAAATACGTAAAACAATAGTAGCAGGAAAACCTGATTCGCATCGCAATGAAAGAAACGAAAAATATTTTTCTTCCTCTTTTCTTTCCAAATCGCGTGCCTCGCTCGCTGCAGCTAAACGTATAACATCAGAAACCGCATCCAAATTTCCACCTAACTTGAAGAAGCACTGCCAATACGGGCAAGGCAGCATAGTTTGAAAGATTACTTTCCGTTTTCTGGATGGCTACTTTTCGTGCTACGCTGTATCCCGGAACATGGCCGCTGCTTTAACACGGCCGGGCCGACCGTTTTATGTGGTTAAAACAATCTTTACAGCAAGGCTGGTTAAAGATAGTTTTTGTTGCCCAACCGAAAATTTACATTACCTGTTTTTAATCCACTCTCTCGGGTTCTCAGTGCTTTTTACAGAGAAAAGAAAGAAAGTTGGGTTCCCTGCCAGTCCCATAGGTATCCCATTGCGCATGCGCGGACGCAGTCCTCCCTATATAAACGCTGGTGCAGCTTCAATTCTTATCTCTTTATAATCCTCTCAATCGTTACCAAGGCAACTGGAGAGGGGAGGAAGGGCGGGTCGCCTGTCTAAAAAACAGGTAACGTATATTTTTGGTTGGGCAACAAAAACTCTCTTTAACCAGCCTTGCTGTAAAGATTATGTTTTTGATTGCTTTCGAAATCTCCATTACCTGTGTTTAATGCACTTAACAGACTTTGTCACTGGAGGCAGGCCTTGGTGATGGGCGCCCTGGCTACGGATTGGCTACCCTGAAGTCAACTGGACTCAACGAACCTAACGGCAACCGATTTAGGGGGGTGAAAGATGATCCTGTAGGTCTCGAAGGGTTTGTTGTGCAAACCGGTCGGTGGTAAGTGCATTGAGGAATTGGTTGGTAACTAAACTGGACGGGAAGCGGGAGGTTCCACCGGAGGAAGCGGTTACAAGTAGGTTCCAGGGTAAAGGAGAAACAATGGGTGACTGGAATCTTTAGGGATCGTTGTAGTGACATAGTCACAGTAACAAGCGCGTGTTATTAATATTATTATTGAAGACGGCAACAAAAACTATCTTAACCTATTCCAGTACTGGAAAGGATGGCAGACTCAGGCCGGAAGGGAACTAGTGGTATTTCAGAAAGTTGTTACGTTCCGAGGTAGCCTCGCTGGAAAATATGAGCAGCTGTTTGGCTCGGTAATATATCGGAAGCAAGACCGAAGGTAGGTCCGTGAGGACGGTGACGGGCCGGAACGTAGATGACTACGACGGCAAAGGTGCCCAGCGCATTCCTGTAATAGAAAGGGTGACCCGGAACCGGGATGAGACGACGTGGTCTTTGGGAATACCTTCTGCGAGAGCTATAGATGGAAAGTTGTTGTCAACACATGGCCAGGAACGGCAAGGTTTAGGAATGTGAGTTGATTCGAACAGAAAAGGGAGGACCAAGGGGTGATGAAGTGTGATAGGGTTGGGAGGCGAAAATAGTGTGAGGAAGGGTATCCTACCGAACTCCTTCCCCTCCCCTAAAAACAGTGTTTGTATCGGGCAAAGTGTTAAGGCGGGGTCCATTGGCGTCAAAATTCCCTCTCTTGTGAGATGACAGGGGTCGAAGGTCGACGTGGGGTATGTAGTATTGTGTGGCAAAAGCCCCAAAGAAGTGAGTATTTGTATGTAGATTAGATGTTACCCATTTCGTGACTTGCTGGTTGAGAACTTCAGGGAAGAGGTTTATGGATCGCTGCACTGTAGTGTTACTTTTAACGAAATAGTCTGGGTCCAAAGCCAGTTATTTGGCAGTTATCTCCTACTCTGTGGATCACTGGAGGTGCATGCTCGCTAGGGCTAATCGCGCACTGGTATAAGCTTGAAGCACAGTCGGCCGTTACCGTCTCAGAAGTTAGGTGGATATTGAGTATCACAGTTGAGGGTGAGGTATCGCCACTTCGGTTAGCAGGGAAGCTACTATTTTTACTCTTCCCCCGCTGCCCCCCATAAGGGGTGGACGGATTGTTGCTAGAGTCATCGGACACTTGTGTCAGAATAGTCGTCTCTGTGCGTTGGGTTTGGTAGTGCAAATTACCTTTCTGGCAAATGAGCCTAGAGTATTCGTCTCGTATTGGGCTTGAATGGACCCAGATTTTGAATGTGGAGGAGTACTCACTAAAATAGCGACGGCAGTACTCAGTAAGTTCGGGGTGTTTTTCTCAAGTAGTCGGTTTAAATAAGGTGTTGATAAAAGTCTTAGTCATCGTAATAAGAGATAGGGGAAAAGTCTGTAGCACTATATCACGTATAGGGTACACCTACCATGTTACCATTGTGATAGAAGGTAGGGGCAGAGCATGCAAGGGCGATCGCGGTACCTCTCCAGGCGGCCTGGGCCAGCCGCAAACACAATCCTCCCCCAACTCCTACCGAAGAGGCCGTGGTGTAGTGGCGAAAGCGGCCGGCGTAGAATCGCACTGCTGGAGTTCAGATGAGGCACGATAAATAATATTAGGCAACGTTGGGTGTCTGCAGTGGTTATTTCTGTGGAAAGGGGGAAGGGCCTTCTTCACTGTCCGCTGTCCTTTACAACATCTATCATCTGCTTAGCAAGGTTGGAACCGTTTCCACGAATCTATCGTATCGTCTAGAGTCCTTCATAGGAGGCTTAACCAGAGATTATCGCAAGTTGAGGTATGCCCCTTTAACCGTGGCAAATCAGCCATAAAGTAACTGAAGGCAAACTCGGAACTAATATACTGGCGTATTTGTATGAAAGAATTGGGTTAGAGGCTCTTGAAGAGGGCTAACTCCATCTTCCATGCCATCAGGGCCTCTGAAAAAAGATGGCGGCATTAACGGCCATTTTGCTTTAGATCGGGAGGCTATCAACAAGCCGTCTCTCTTGGGTGAAAGCAGAGAAGAGAAAAAAATATTAGGGTAGGACAGCGGTAACAATGGTAAGGCCGTACATAAGGTAAGGAGATATACATTGTTGTATTACATTAGGGTCGGCAGTGCGGAAGCAAGCAGTAGCAAATGTTTACAAAGAGTAGAGGAAAGCGGTATTGTTACAGTTGGTCAACAATTAAACTGATTACACGGAGCAACAATTAAGACAGTACTTGACTGGGGACAACTAGGGATGTTCTTGATACAAGAAAATAAATATCATATTTCGCGACAAAAAATCTGTGAGCGGGGGGAGAGTAAAATATAGCAGTTCCCCCGCTAACCGAAGTGGCGATACCTCACCCTCAACTGTGATACTCAATATCCACCGAACCCCTAAGACGGTAACGACCGATTGTGCTTCAAGCTTATACCAGGGCGCGATTAGCCCTCCCTCTGCTGCGCCTCCTTCCTCCACTCTCTCCGTTAGGGGGGAGGGGGGGCTTCCCCCCTTTGCCCTCTCTTGTTGTCCCTGCTGTTTTTCCCGCAAGGGGAGGGGGGGGGATTTAGTCCCCTTGCCACTTTTTCTCCCACCACTTTTTCTTCTGCTCCCACCACTTTTTCTTCTGCTATCTTCTCCACGATTTCTCTTGACAGTAACTGCCTACCTATCCAACACCTCAACCCTTTTGCTCACACTTTTTTCCCCGCCTTCCGCACACCCATTCCCGAATCCACTCGATGGGATTTTCTTGTACGCACACCCTTCTCTCAGAGTGGCATATTTGCCATAGAGTTGATATACATAAACCTCTCCCCACCACTTATAAACAATGCCAACAGGATCCCGACGCCGACAAGTTGAACCAAGCCATGGCTTCGGAGATTCAAGAGCTGGAAGAGATAGGTGTTTGGGAAGTTGTTGATCAGCCCTTAGGGCCCACATCATGAATTCCAAGTGGGTATACACTAAAAAGTACGATTAGCACGGATCTCTTCAGAAGTTTAAAGCCAGATTTGTAGCGTGTGGCAACTCCGCCAGGGCTCAACTAGACTTTGGGGAGATCTCGTACCCCGTCGTCAGGACTAACACCTTGAAGATGATGTTCGCTATCACTACTTTATGAGGCTACCAGTTTAGAACCGCAGATATACGGACCGCCTATCTCCACGGCCAAGTCGACATATTAATTTATTTGTGCCCCCCACCAGGCTATGTAGAGGGGCACTCCGAGGGTTGGTGCCCCTAAAGTTTGCAAACTCATCAAATCTTTATATGGCTTAAAATATTCGGGGAGACGCTGGTTTTTGGAGATGCGTAGGGTGATGTTTGAGTGTAAGTTTAGACAAAGTAAATGAGACCCATGCCTTTTTATCAGGACGGTTGATGGAGACATAATTCTAATGGTCATAAACGTCGACGATATGCTGTTCAGTGCCCCTGACGCCCTCATCGACCTCACCATGGAGAACTTACGCCAACATTTTACTCTTATTGAAACCATGAACACCCTATATTTAGGCCTACTCATAGAGGCCAAACGCAACGGTATCTATGTATCACAAGTACCATATATTAACAAAATCCTTGAAGAATTCCAGATGATAGACTGTTTGCCTGCTTCCATGCCTTCACAGACCTCAGTCAATATTGACGACTGCAGCAATTCACCACCCTATGATCGCACCCCTTACCAGTCGCTTATCGTATCTCCATTGTACCTAGTGTCCGGCACACGACCCGACATCAGCCAAGCTGTAATTAACCTGTACTGCTATAATGTTTTCCCTAGAGAGTGTCATTGGAAACAAGCCAAGTGTGTGGTCCGATACCTCAAAGAAACCGTCTTTTATAAATTATAGTACCCATACGCAGACACCCCCAATTTACAAGGTTTTTCGGATGCAACTTGGTCCGTGACAAAGGACTGCCGTTGCTTCTCGGGACATGTCATACACCTGGGGAGGGGTGTGATAGTATGGAAAACCATGAAGCAACGCATGATGACCTTGAGCTCGTGTGAGTCGGTAATTTTGGCCATGACTGAATGCGGACGAGATATGAAGTGGATTTTCGGCATGCTTAAGGAAGTCGGAATTACCCTACCCCCTCTTTATTCCCCCATTCTACATTCTGACAGCAGGTCTGGAATAGCTCTCATCTATAGCCTTTCGGCAAGTACCCGTTCCCGACACTACGCTCGTAAAGTGTGGTTCCTGCGTGACCTGATCGACAGAAATATTGTCCAACTTCAGTTAATACCAGGAACACAACTCGTGTTTGTCCAGGATGTAGGCCTACGATGGGATCCCCCAGATTTCCCTGACTCCACTGACCAAATTCCGGATGTCCGGAGACATAGGGTTCCCGCGACCGCCCCTATTTATATTTATACATTTAAAATAAATTTGTTCTTTCAGAACAACTAACCTACTCTTTATCACTCAATCAGTGATACCTGCCCCTTTTACTGACTTAACATTAGTCCCCAATCGTATTACTTATGGGAACTAATTATTAATGAATACTACCACATTACATCATAAGTCAGTTTTAGCCTGTTGTTTAGCCCACGGTCTTGGGGCCAATAACAAATGTCAATTAACGATACCGTTACGATTTTCCCCAGGCAGTAGTAAACTACATGTTGAGCTTAAGACTACACTTTGAATTTAATGTATTTTTATAGCCATATTGCGAAACTTACGGTCGGTCTTTACTGAATCATGTATTTGTGCTTTTGTAACTCCAATGTGTAGACATAATGCCAAATTTACGTAACATGCCCCTCTGATTTAATTTACCTTTCTTTGCCCTTTAGACAAAAATGTCTACCCTGGAAGGGGTGTGTGAGGACGGGTATCCTACCGAACTCCTTCCCCTCCCCTAAAAACACCCCTCCTAAAATATCATAGGAGCAGGAAGCACGACAGCTCGGAACTGTTCTCCCTAAGGCCGACCTGCTGGAGGATCACAAGGAACCGCTGTGCAAGGAAGGCGGGAGTTCGAGATGGAGAAGTGTCAGCTTCCTTCGACCAGATGATGACGACATCGTTCAAAGAGGAACCGATGGAGCGTCGTAGGACACGAGGGAATGGTGAGGCGGACAGAAGATGAAATCTGCGTTTAGCACCAGATGAGGGCATGTTCTAAGAAAAGGACAGGGAGAAGCAGATCGGCGTTTGGCAGAGAGAGGAACGTGCTGGTTCCGTCCCTGGTTTGTCTTGTGACTGATAACAATGCAGCCGAAGGTGTTAATTTTACTGTGGAGTGGAGGACCGGGGCGGTCGGGAACGGCACAATGCCGTTGGATACGAGTTGAGGAAGAAAGATGAGATACGTTGCATCACGCAAATCTATACATGATGGAGGTTGCGCAGAGACGTGCGCAGAAGGTAGTGGATTGAAGAGAAGGCTGTGATCGTTCCTAAGGGGAATGCTGTGTCGCAGGTTCCGGAATTGGTGCGAAAAGCAGGGCTGCTGGTGAAGCGGAACTAGGATGCTGGGAAGGACTTGGTTGCTCAAAGTTAGCAGAGGGAACCGGAGGATCGGAGAATGAACTGTGCTTGAAATCTAGCCTTGCTAGATCCATGATGGAATGGACTTGTTCTTGAGAAAGTAGTGCTGCTGTCAAGGCGGAACGAGGGAACAGAGCACCGTGAGGGACGGAATGGTAATTCCAAAAGGCGCGGAGGCAGTGAAGTAATCTTCCGTGTTGCAGCTAAAAAAATCTGAGTTCAGTGTAGAGATTGTTGACAAGTCGAGTTTCAAGGAAAAAGGACTTGGATGCTAAGTCATGTGGAGTCGGTCCGCATGGGGTCGGTGAGGTAATAGCGGTTCCGCTAGGTGGAATCGCAGGAATCGTAGTGGCAGAGAAGTGTACCAGAATGATAGGAGGGCGATACCAAGGAACAAGATGACGTCCCCAGGATGGAGAGATCCTAAGAGCGAGACTAGTGAAGCGGTTGTGGGGGGGAACCATTGGTTCCTCGAGGCACGTCCTCGGTGGAATGTTGAAGCAAGAAACGAGGTCTCTGGAACTAGCGCAGGCTTCTGTTGGATAGAAAGGATCGCTGTGTACGATCTGTATGGGAATAGTAGATCTGTCGGGAATCGTGGTGATTGCTGTTGTTAGCAAGATTGGTGTCGTCGGAGGGACGGCGGGACGCAGACCTGTAGCAGGATAATCGGGCCGTAACCGAGAGGAGCAGGTAGCAGCAAACTGGAGTGACGAAGAGGAATGGTGAGGAGCTGAAGATGTTGAATTGTGCAAGGTCTAACTGGGAACTGAAAGTCCTATGGTAGGCTTGGGATGATTGGTGTTGAAGGCTGTGTAAGGCGGTGAAGATCCTTGATACACCGCCTGCCCCCCTGCAGCAGATGCGGCTGATAAGCAGCAACGGGTGGAGTAGCAGGTCCTGGTGCCGACTTCCAGCGGTTATAAAACCAGCAGAACGTCGGAATGGCACAGTAGATGGCCCGAAGTGGCGTGGCAAAGAACGCAGGAACGCGGAACGCATCTGCATGAATGCAGGGACGAGGAACGCGTCCACAGGAATGCAGGAATGACCAGAACGGAGAACCACGTAGGAAAGGTAACCGGAGGCGGAACGCTACCGTAATGAATGAAGGGTTAGTTTGGTCTGCGAAAGGACCGCGGAATCGGCGAGAGTTGAAACAATCATTGAGGCTGCACGTATTTGTCGCAGGGGTGAACGCAGGCCATCGAGGAACCGTGGAGACGGTAGGAAATATCCTGTGGGCCTGGTCCTCCAAGGAGGGAACCGGTGAATTGAGCGATGTCGAAAAAGCTGGCGGTTCTTGTGTGTGCCATCTGCAGGAGCAATGGTACGTGGATCGATGACGCGGAACGTGCGGAGGCGGAATGTGGAACGGGAACACCCAGGGTGACTACGCATCATGAGCGCCCTAGGAGAAATGATCGAGGGATCGTGCAGAGGAACGACTTGGCGGACAGCAGGAACGATGGTTTGGTTTCATAGCTTGGCACGGAGACAAGGTTGAAAGGCGGAGCGCAGGATAGTCAGGTGGAGATAGCTGCTTGAAAGTAAAAGCTCTCGGACAGCCTGTCGTGAGGAACGACCGTTCCGTGGAAGGAAAGGATAGCATGTTCGGTGGGATCGTGGAACCGAGTTGGTAGGATTGGCGGAATCGGGAACTGACCGAATCATGTCAGCACGGCTCAACCTGGAACGTACGTTCTAAAATTTCATGAAGTCCCATTCCTGGCTTATTCGAATGAGAGGTGTCATTAGTTTAGTAAAAACGAAAGCAGGGAATTGGGGACAGGAGACAAGAGTAGAGGAACACTGTTTGCATTGCGGAACGCCAGTCCTCCCTGCACAAGGTGGTACAGAGGATGGATCGGGATTCTTGGAGGGAGCATAATGTCGGTCGGTCCGAGGTAGCAACACGCATTACAGGAGAAGGGTAGATCGACGTTTGTAGTAGTGATAAGATGCTGGTGTTCCTAAGGGGAGCAGGTGTCCCCCCCCCCCTGTTACCAGACCGAGGTCTAGTCGGGGGGCCGAAGGATGAGTTGGTGAACATGTGATGCTGGACGTGCCGGCGGCCTGAACAGTTCATCAAAGAGAGCGTACAAACTCTCCCTGAGGAAGGCAATAGTGAGAGGAACCAGCGATCCAGAGGAACGAGATAGTGGGAACCGTGGACGGAAGGTTCGGTCCGAAACGGAGTCATCTTGATGAAAGAAGTGCAGGCTGGGTCGGTCTGGCGGTATCGAGGAACGTGGAGGCCAGAATGAAAGTGTGAAGGGCACACAACACCAACCAATGCCATAATGGGTGCAGGGGAATGCCCCAAAGGAACGTAGGTTGAGGGGGAAGCGAAGAGGCAGGTGGACGCGAGGATTGGACCTGTTGAGGAGCAGCAAATAGCACAGCTGCGTAGGTCGAAGGCAGAAAAAAGACGAACCGGCTGCATCGTCAGAATATATACCTGAAAAGGAGGGCAGTAGGATGCGCAGATGCTGGTGGTGCGGAGGAATATCATACCCCTATGATGAAACAACAGCATTCAACGCTCATGGGCAAGAAGGCAAAAGCCTACAGGAGGCGGTGAAACGGCCCAATCCAAGAAGGCTGCGCAGAAGCAATTCGCAGTGGGGAAGGGAAGCGAGGACGAGGGTCGTTGCCCACCGGAACTGATCCGCATACCGCCCAAACACAATGATGATGTGAGCCGCTTTGGGCAGGAGCCAAAAGGAACGGCGATAGCGAGGAA
>JAHWFP010098160.1:11279-36537 GCA_023313725.1 Lithobius niger | reverse complement strand
TTCTTGCTGGGACGTGACAATGTGGGATGGGCAATGTCCTTCTTGCTTGGTGAAGGTTTAGGACGTTGCATGGTTTTGTTGTAATGGGACCGATGTAGATCCAATGTGATTACAATGCGTAACTTCGTGTGCAATGAGTACAATGTGTTCTTTTTACTTGTTTAAAAGAACTGCCGCACCACTTTGGTTTATTCTGCCTGTACGCTCAATACGCGATGTGTTCGATGCGCTCGATGCATGCACACTCTTACCACTTCACCCACCAGCCAGAAATCGTGCATAGTACGATTTTCTTGTCGATTAAATTGTTTTTGGCTCGAATGGACGTCCCGTTACTTCACTCGGAAGAAATTTAAGCACTTCAAAAAGCAATTTATTTCTCTCTTAACTGGCCGAGAAGTGAAACATCACCAAAGCGCACTAAAATAAGAGGCTTCATTAATTTTTATTTGAGAGAATTTTCAGATGAACCAGATTTAGACTAGATATCTAATATTTATTCTAATATATATCTTAATACTTATATTGATGCTAAATTCTCTTCATCAGACTGCTTCCAGTAAAATTCGTATCTATACAGCTTTATTCCTAGGGTTGCTATTTGGGATTCTTTTCTCCACAGAACACACTTAATACGAAATTGTTCTCGTTAATATTTCTGCTATTGCTTACTAGAAGAATTTAAACAAAGTGGAGGAACTTGTGTTTTTCGTTAGCAAATAGTATTCATTCAGTTGCAAGGTAAAGGTGAAAAGCCCCAAGACAACAAAAGACCCTGGAACTGTTTAATACCTACATTTTAAGCCATAACAAATTTAAAAACGGATCACTGATTCACTGGTTCTATCTCTATGGGTGAGAGCAAAATTTCCTCCACGAGATGAATACCTGCATTTTAAGCCATAAAAATAAAAAATCGGTCGTTGGTTCGATCTCTAGATGAGGGCAAAATTTCCCCAATACGAATAACAACAACAATATTGTAGTCACATTAAAATAGCGTTCAAAAGGCCGTGTTCCTTGTTAATATCGTCTTTTTAAGCTATAAAAATTACACGTCGGTTCATTGTTTCAATTTCCAAGTGAGGGTAAAGAGTCCCAACAACAACAACAACCATGCTGTGGAGGCAAAATGGTTGGATTGTTGGATTATTTTAATGCAGTGAAATAGTTACTATAAGACCCCCAAATACCGAATTGCGTTGGTCTATGTGAATTCTGGGGGTAATTGTAGGATTTCAAAGTTTGACGTTTAAAGTGGAAGTTCATGCTGAGGCTTACATAACTCCTTGATCAGTCAGTATAATGCATCTGAATATTACGATTAAAAGAATAGGAAACACATTACCATTTTTTTTTACCGTAATTTTGTGGAAATTTTTAGCAGTGTTCATCATATGTATAGTGAATGATTCTCAAGGGGTTAACGAACCCATCTCAACAGTTGAATTAAAATCCTTACGCAATTTTTGGTGTGTGTAGTGGCCAAGGTGCTTGTAAAATGACCAAAATTAACAAATCTTTTGTGTGTTTTTAGTATGCTTGGAGGGTATTGCACATGTCAGGCAGCGAGACACAATACGATTTGCTGCCACTACCCCCCTTACCCCCCCCCCACCATTTTATATTTACGCCTGGCTTATGCCTGGCTTTACGTTATTACTTCGTTAGTGTACGATTTTTAATGTTGGTTTATTTCCAACTCACCTTTATAAATACTCAACTTAAAATCCCTTTGCATCAGGACGACTTTGATACTTACCCACGAAGAAGAATGGAAAATAGGCTAAGTAAGTCCCAATGCTTACCGCTAACCTTTCCCAGAGGACCCCGAACACCGCGTTTGGTGTTTGGGCCCCGACTTGTACCCAGGGGCAAAACCCGACACTCTTCCTTCCTTAACCCCTTTCCACACTGAACACCAACATCGCGTACAAGGTCCAGAATCTTCTATATATATCTGTATCTGTATCTGTATATATATATATATATATATATATCTGTATATAATACGCTTAGGTTGGGCAAGCAAATTCATCATTATGCACTATAATGAAAGAGGGCGAGCGACTGTCAATGTCAAACAAACGGATGTGGCCTGTAACAATCAGTAACTATCGAAATATTGCTTTAATAATGCTAGCTCTTAGAGCCGACGTGAAGAGTTTCAAAGGTGGTTCAGTGACAATCACTGCATGCACGAACGTTGTTGGGTTTATTGCGCTTGGTATCAGAACGGAGAAACGGGCAATGGAGCGTCCTCCATTGAAAAAAGACATTTACTTCCATAACAAAACAAGTCAGCAGGGGTTAAAATGGAGGAGGAGCAGGGATGGGGATATTCCGACCACTCAATAGGGGAATCCGGGTCGGGGACGGGGGAGGCGGTGCTGGACGAGAAAGGGGTTATTCCCTCTTCTCGCTATTGCTTATCAGCGCTCCAAGAGTCAAAACGTTTCCCTAAATCGCGGGCCTGCGTACGGACCCTTTCCACACTGAAACATGGGGTCGGAGTCGGCATCTCAAGTCCCGACTTCGAGCAGGACTTGAGGGTCGGGTCCGGGCCTGAGTCGGAGTCCAGCGAGGAAAGGTCAGGTTCGGGCCTAGGGCCGGTCCGCACTTTTCCCCAATTGTGGAAGGGATATGAGAAAGCACTGCCCAGTGGTCAGAGTGGTCGATCACCGGCCTAGTGAACGCAGGATCGAATCCCACGCCACACCAAGGTGGGACTTACAAAAAAAAAAGTTTAATTTCGTCTGATGACACGAAAGAGATTACGGTTAGGTGAACCAAGTTCAAGTTTCTTGCTTAAACCCATCAGTTTATAAACAGCAACAGCTGTACTTTGTACCAATACTGTCAGAACACTTGCAATGCTAGGAGGCGTGTGAGACAAGCGACTAATAGCAGTGCAGATTATCAGGTGGGTGTTTTCGACTAGAGTGTTCCGTTTCAGGCGAACCGTAATTAATTTAGAAACCGAAAAAAAAAAAACTTTTAAGCAGCTCTCTCTTAATTAAGTTTGCATTCGTCAAATTTTAAAAGCACACGCTTCTACCATTTTTGAGTTCTTAGCTTTTGCAATCATTGGGGAGGAACAGCTCGAAAGAGGAAGTGAACGAAAAAAGAAAAGAATGTACAGATAAAAGGAGATAAAAAATAAATAAATAAATAAAAGAAAGACTACGTTATAGCGGGGTGCAGCGCAAGACCGAAATGGATTGATGCACGTTGCTCTAATTTAATCCCAGCTTAAATTACCTGAATGATATTTCGCTTAATCAGCTCGAGCGAAGCATCGGAAAGGAAGCGATATGCGAGGTAGAAGCGAATTAGAATATTATTTATTTTCTTGTCGGCAAAGCAAAATTTGCGTAAATAAACGTTTCAAGTTACCCGTACAGGACTGCTACGCTGTATTTTTTAGGAACTGCCAGTACCAACAAGAATTTATAGGGTTCGGGAGGAGAATTTGTGACTGAGACCCCTTCTGAAACATCTTAAATTCATTCCTATTAGTTCCGTCTCTACGTTTATAGGGGGGGCGCCATGAGTTTTATGTGGTAATTTCAACCCAGTTTTCAGCCTAAATTTAAGCTAACGAAACTAGTTTGTATTTAATTATTATTTAGTTTAGCTTAGTTGTAATTTAGTTTACTTTAGATTTAGGCTGAAAAATGAGCAAAAATTACCAGATGCAACGTGTGGCGCCGTCTGAAAACTTGAACGGAACTAATAGGAATGAATGTAACATGTTTCAATATGGGCTTTTTAGAGTTACAAATTCTCCTTCCAAACCCTTTAAATTCTTGGTATCAAGGATAGAGTTTTGCTTTCGTTGGAACGGTTGTCCTTTGAAGCTAGGATATTGTCACACTGAAATACTGTATACTTAGCTGTACTGACGTACTATAATTAGCGATATTTCCATTCGTCCGGATTAAAATAAACCTCACCCTTCAGACTGATTTTGTTTAGCCTATTTCAGTTAATAGCTCAGTAAAACAATTGTTAAAATGATGAAAACTGGTGCAACATTTCAGGTGAAACACTCTAATAAGAAATGTGGCAACTTAAAAATCAGCGATGCAGTTTAGAAAAGTACCGTCATTGTTTACCCTTTTTCGGACAGATACAAGGTACTCCATACAGCGTACTATGAATACTGGGTGTTCTAAGTGCACGACTTTCTGAATCAGGATATCCTAAATGCAGTTTGCTTTAAATACAGGTTTCCTGAATACAGGGTGTCCTAAGTTTTGAATTAGTACAAAAGGTACCCGTAAAACAATAGTCGTCGTCAGGAGTGAAAGAGTAATGTAGTGACGTGATAGTCGTTGAATGAGTGAGCATATCGACGAAGAAGGTGAGTTCGAATCCGGGCCACGTCACATAAATGAAATGTAAAATTTTAAAGGTGGCTTACTGTACCCCATTGTTTACTGTGTTTGTTTTGGTTTTTGGCATATTCCGACTTGCCATTCAATATTGCTGAAACTTGCCAGCGGCTAGACGTTGCTCGACTTTCATATTCTGCGTTTCTGTCAGTTCATATTCTGTCGGTTTGACCAGGGCTGAGGTGCGACTGGTCGAAATGCCACTCATCAAGATACAATTGGTAGAAACGGAATCAAAAGTGATTCAGACACATCCAGAAAATTCCATACGTCCTGTGTTTTTCTTCTTGATCAAACTTTCAGTTAAAATTTAGTAACAGAACCTTAAAACCTGTTCCTTTCGTTTTAACAGTGCACCCGACAAAATTTATGTTAACCAACAAATTTCGGCAACGTCACCAGGAACAGTTTCTAAAGAGGGACCCAATTTTTCATCCAGTGCTCGGGTAAGGGTGAAGGTAGAAGTTGGTTGTTGTTTAATGGGTGTGTTTCAGAGATCTGGCCAATCTTAAATTTCGAATCTAGACGTCGAAATAACGAAGAAAGCGTATATAGACAAATGTCAGGAAATCTTTCTATCAAGTTGTAGATCTCGTTATGCCGCTAAAAGTTAATTAAGTGGTTCTCAGGAGCGCGCGCGTGGGTTTTTTCTTAGCGCATGAAACGTTTTTATAACATTGTCTAAAAAAATGCGATCACGCCTCAGCGCTTTCGCCAAACACTCCCTGGAGCCGATGTCCACATCAGCTCTGCTCCATTCTCGCTGCGAAACGAATCTCGGGCCATTACCTGCTGTCAGATCACAACTAAAAACTTGGATCTAAAGAAAGACTTTTATCAAATGTGGTATTATACCATAGTTAGTGTACTCCACAACAAAATGTCAGCTGCTGATTTTATTTTGTTTGGTAAAGAAAAAGCCATCGCCTGCATATGAAAAATCACGAATAAAAAGAGAGAAAAACACCACCCGCGTTAATGTTTTTAGTACCACTCTTGAGAACCATTTAATTAATTTGTAGCGGCCTTAGTTTAAGCCCTCCTCTCCAACGTGCCAAGTAGATGTTGTGGCCTTAAGCCAGCGAACACTACTTCGTAAAGTACTGACAACGCAGCAACAACATTCTAGGCCTTGCTGGGAAACATTGACCCTGACTACGGTAGCATTAGCATATTACAGTTAGCAAAGAGGGCTTTCCGCACCTATGTAAACACGGACTTTGTTTTAGGAAATCCATCACTTTAATGTTTGGCCAGACCTTTTAGCTTTACCATGTATTTTAAAATCAGAATGACAAGAAACTGTAACATACCACTTAAAACGATGACAATTAGCCTATTTTGGTGTATTGAAAGAAAGGCAAGTAGATAGTTTTAACCACAATACGCAGTGACACTCAGGTGAATTTTGGTGAATCGGTTTGTTTTAATTTGTGTTTAGGTGAGTTTTAGTGGGGCACTTGTTCGCTCCCCGCTGGTAGTAATGCTATAGTGGCTATGTTAAAGGAGCGTTGATTAGCAAGCATAGCACGTAACAAGCATAGTACAATAGGGCAGTGATACGACGTAGTACTATTTTATATAAGTCTATGGTGGAGCCAGTTACTGGGTTAGCTGCAAGGTGTACTAGTGGGGGAAAAGAAGAGCGTTTTACTGAAGCCAATGCTATTAGACTGGATTTCTAAGGCTTAAAACGCGCGATTTTTGTCGATTTGTTGGCAGTTGCTGACATTTGTAAGCAAGTGGAATCTTTATTTTCCAATTACAACCTAAGCAGCAGAAGGGATTGGAGAAAACAACGGTTTTTTTAAGCCTATGAAATCAACTCTCAAAGCAATGGCTTGACTAGAAGTGCCGTTGTTTAACCCACCATTTCAATCTAGTGCCCCTTGCAGGTATCTCTCTTGTAGCCAAATGACGTCAACTGACGCTGCTCTATACACACACTTTAAAGGCTATCATCTTGACACAATGACTGCCTGTTTTCGATAATAACCGTTTCTGTGTCAACTCTCACTTCAAAATTCCCTGTGTTATTGTATAGGATGACAACCTTACATTTGAATCGACTTAGACTGCACATTAGCACAGGAAACACCGAGTTGGTAAGACATGTTCAAAATGAACAGGGAATCTCCCATTCTTTCATGCTGCCATACTTTGCTCGTCTCATTTTCGTCAAACTTGCAAACCCATCTAGATTGTACGTATATAGATATTAACGAAGGCCATCTGGCGTCAAAACTTGACACTCGCTGTCTATACAGCTTCTGAAAAGTATTGGTATTGAGCTATATATATATTATTCTATAGTGCTCTGTCATCAGCCAACCTGTACATCGCCACTCAGTGACGTGGAACCACGCAACAACCGCTTTCTATCTCATTGTATCTGACATTGACGCTAGTTCGTTTTGATTGGTTGAGCCGATAACGTCAGTCGCCCTAGCGGCCAAGTGACAGACTAGCATTGGGAATCACACGGTGAGTGAACACGAGAAACACAGCCCTCGCACAACAACATGACATCCACAAAGCTTAACTTCTCGCCCCACCAGCTATTGTATTCGCCAAGAGCTTGTACAAGCCATGTTGTGGCATCGACCTACAAACGATTGGCCCTAAGGATTATAGTTAATGGAAATGTCGCAGAGAAACATTTCGATTTACGGCGTTAAAGGTGCATTATAACCTTGAACGAAAATATTTAAGAAACGGATTACACTCCTATAGAGCAGTGACACGACGTAGTATTATTGTATATAACTCTACGCTGGAGCCTTAATGGGTTAGCTGCAAGGGGCACTGCAGAGAGAAACAGAAGGGCGTCATATATCTGAAGCCGATGCTGTGAAGAGTGATATCTTAGACCTAAAACGCGCGATTTTTGTTGTTGGAGAAAACAACGTTATTTTAAGCCTAAGAAATCCGCTCTTCCGTTGTTTTTTCCTCCATTTTTATGTAGTGCACCTTGTAGTTATGCCCTCCAAAACCCATACTGGTGCCAATATGGCGGCAAATGTCACTGCTCTATTCAACAAGGATGCAGATGGATGAACTTGACATGGTACAATCCAATGCCTGCACGTTTCACGCATTACAAATGTACACACAGAATTAAAACATAAACCTATAGATACAGATAAAACAAATCCCAAATAATAAATTGCCTGTATTATACACAGATTAAACAAACCTATACACACGCACTCACAGATATGGCGTTATTCAAACACAAATTGCACTAACTTTCTGATATTACCAAGGATTAAAAACGATTCTTGTTCCCTGGAATTGGATTTCAAGTAATAGTTCGTTTCGTTCGAGTGAACTTGAATCCTTTTTTAGTTGTGTACCTTCACAACTGTGAGTTCCATGGGAATACGAGTTTCAATATGTAAATGGCGAAGCCGTGTTTTGTTCACTGAATTTGTCATAAGATTTTTATATTTTAAATAGAAGACAATAAATTAAACCACGTGTGGGTTTATGTAATGGTTCACATAAACATTAATATAGGTACAATAATAAGTAAATGCAATAATAAGTAAAGGAACATTGTCTTAGTCAATTAAATCACCGTTTAGTGCTGGAAACACCGGTTCTCGTGAGATCCCCGTAGTTAAGCAACATTGGGCCTGATTGATACTTGGGTGGGTGACCGCCTGGGAATCTGGCTGCTGCAGACATAGGGACTTAGGGCTTCGGGCAGATGACCAGGAGTGTTTAACCCTCGTTAAACCCTTTGAATCACCGTAAACAAATGCTATGGTTGAGTCTTTCTGTAGAAAGTGAAGTGTAAAACAAAACGAACCCGTATGTATGTAAGTATAGGGAAAAAACTGTAAGACACTGTAAAGTACCTACATGCTGCTTACTACTTGATTTTTTTTTTCTTCAAACTGAAAGTAACCAACAAATTGGAAAACAAATTTAGATTTTGGTGTAAACTTCTATAAACTTAGCTGCAGTTAACGAAGCAAGCAGTCTGCATTAAAGACTGGCCTTGGCGAGGATACAAAATATACCAAGCTGGGAAAGAAAGAAAAGACAACAGCCCCGACTGGCACTCGAACCCAGGATTTCTCGCTGCTTAAGCTATGTGCTGTAACTACTGGACTACTTTATATCTTTATCTAGACACACGCTAGTATGTCGTTGCCAAGTAGATGAGACTTAATTGTTGTCAGATGTAAACAGCCGGCTTACTAGTTTGTGTCTTTTAACTGTAACTACAGCCTAGCATATAGCTGATTTCAGCCTACTGGTGAAAATTCCCCATGCGATAGAAATATTTGCAAATCGTTGCAATCTGGTATGTTGAGTCCAGTAACGACTAAAACCTCCGCATTAAAGTGTGGTAATGTGTCCTTCATGGACAAAAGGTGCTCAATAACGTTGTTTTGTGTTACTGACTAGCTACCAGCGACTATACTAACTAATGACACGGCTCCAATGTTAATTCTCATAGGGTTTAAAGACACACCTACAGCTCGTTAGGGAAAGTTGGAAAATCTAAATTTGGGCACACACGGAGAGAGTCGTACGCGTAAGTGCCTTTTCCGGAAATGGCGGTTGCAGCTAGAAGCAAGTAGCCCTGAAGTGCCGCGTAACTGCAAAATTATTGTTGTAACCATTGTTTGTATTGTCATCCAACACTAGATTACAACATGGTGCGTAAGTGTTATACACTTATCGTTTCAGTACTTAATTGTAGGAATACATGGTTGCTGCAAATAGGTGGCTCAGTAATAGACAAGGTTCCTTTCGTTCAAGGGTTTGATTTTTTTTGTTTTGTTTACGGACCACGAATCCATACTGGATTACCTGCCAACGACGATGAAAGGGGCAATTTTGCTGGAGACAAAAGAAGAGTAGGATACAAGGCGGGATAGCCAAAGGTTCACAAGAAATAACTAAATACAGATGCGAACCTATTTACGTTGCCTTTTGGACTTATATGTCAGACTGCCTGAGCGGGGATAGGAACCCAGGACCTTTGAAACGAAAGGCCGAGGTCCTACCGCTGAGCCATACTGACACGGCTGGTATATGAGAAGCAGCCAAGTTTCCAAAAAGACTTGACCATTGAAAGTAGTATTATCATTCAACCTGGGAAAGGTCATCAGGGTTAATCCTGTTAGCCAAGTTAATCGTACCGATAACACTTTGGACATTAAATGAAAACTTGAAGATTGCTACCGCGAGTAGTAATGTTCTAGTTTCCATTTAACTAACGAACTATTAGTCGGAACGATCAACTTGGCTAATAGGATTAAAGTGGCACTATCATCGACTGTAAGTTGGCAGAATTTGATAACATGTAGCACTGTCTAGTACTAGCTAGTACATGCTTGCACCAAGCGAAGGAAAGCACAACGGCATTTCTTTTAACGAAAAATAACAAGCTACGACTTCCTTAATTATCGAGTGAAAATTTGGCACGCCCTTGTGCATCTGGGAGCAAGCTATGAAGGTTAACAATATCACTGCCGCTAGATGGCGCCAGGGTATTTTCGTTTGCTTTTCAGAAGGTGATAGTGCCACCTTCACCTTGGCTGCCGTTCCCTGGTTGAATGATATCATTACTTTCAAAGGCCAACCCTTTTTGGTGGCTTCTCTTATACCTGTTTTGGTTTTAAGTGGATTTAGAATTACAGCGAATTCCATCATATTTTAAAGTGTATCAAACTGGTTAATACCCTTCCCTACTGTTCACGTTTTCTAGTGAAAGTTTAAGAGGAAAGTAGCGTAAAATGAATAGACAAAATTAATTCATACCTTAACTCATAAACTACAATAATAATGTGCCGGAAGCCAAATTCAGCCTGGGTCAGTTTTTTCCATTTCCCTGCTTCCAAAACGGGCAACGGAAGAAAGTAGGGGGGGTTACATTTTTGAACTCTAAAAAATGTGTAAAGCACTTCAACTGATAAGCTGACACACACACACAATTTTTTCAGCATTTCTGTATTTCCCTTAAATTACGGTAACTCCCTACAGAATGTTTCGTTGACTAATTAATACAATTTCAGCGTTCACGGAACTCACACTGGCTGGGTCGTCACCCTTTTGTTATCCTGTCTTACTTCACCCCTTAATTGCAAAATCCATGAAGTTTTTGGTCCTTTTTATCTTCGCCACAATCTTTTAATGCAAGTTTTTGCTTTATTGCACTGCTTTTCGTAGCCCGGATTTATTTCTGTCGGCTATTCATTTAGGCTACCCGTAATGCAAACTGATTTGAAAAAAAAAGAGTCTTACATCAGAAGCGACAATTTCGGTTTATGTTTTATGAATGTATGGTATCGATAAGCGGAATGGAATGCACGTTAAAATTAAAGTTTACGTTTCGTTTTTTTTTTTATTTATTACTTATTTATTTTTACATCTGTCTAAAATAAAATTGAAAAAAAAAGCGTTTGCCGCCAGGGAGCTGACCACTTTTACGCACATGTTCCCTGAACATGCGTTGAGGACATAACCGGTGTTTGCTGTATACACGTAGCCAGTAGACTCACAATGGCGAAGTTGTTTGGCTTGACATAATAAATTACTTTTAAAAATATTTGCTTATGAAAATGTAATTTATATGTAATTTATTATTACTCTTTTTTGCACAAAAACATCGTTATGCATCTTTTAAAATGATTTAATTCCTGTTAAAAAAAAACACCGACATTTTTTTATTTTTGAAAGTACCTTGTTATGAACGCAAGACAAGCAATTTCGACATGGGGATTTTATTGACCAATCACGGTTTGCAATTTTTCAGGAAAACCTAGTTTGACACAGGGCTCTGGTAATCCTGCGCAGCAAGGGTCAGCTAACTTTTGATAACAAAAACTGTGTGCAGCCAAGATGCATCTAGCTTTTGATAATTACCGGTGCCTAGTCCACGTTTTTTCCCTATTATTTATTAAATGCAATTTTAAAATTTTGGTTGATAACTGATGATGCTGCACTCAAACAGTACTTGTTAGTAGTTTTACTCAGGCCTACAATTTACACTTAAATTAACATAACATAATTAACATAACATTAACTACTAAAACAAAAGTTTTGTGCAAACTTTACATCAGCAAATAAATTTTGATCTTCAGCATTGCAGACGTATACATAATTAGGAGCATATTTCACTGAAAATGCTTTAAACTAGGAAAAATCAGGGTGTTAAAACCTGTTAAAAACCAGCCCTGTAAGTACCTGGAGGTTTTGCATACTCCCAGCCGAAGCCATAGCATTGTAAGGCCGAAGGGACAATTTCGCTAGGTAATCCCAATAGGAAATTTCTACGAACTTTTACATGCCACAGTCGAAATGAGCACGAGGCATCACAGAACCCTTCTCTTCCCTCAAATGCCAGGAATTGCTGATGTCAGGGTCGAACCCGAGACCACTGGCACATGAAACAGTCGTTTTGCTGTTTTGTAGATATTTCTTTAATTATTATTGTGTGAAAAGCGTATCTTGAGTCCTGCAGGTATTTTATGAGCGGCTACGTCTTCCTGGAGGGGGCGGCTTTAATCGACGGCCACCATTGTTTTTGTAGCCATCTTGGATATCAACAAGGTACTCTGCCACCAAAAACATAAAATCGATTATCTGTGTTCGTTCTGGGACCAACTCAAGATAGCCGCGGACACTTTAAAGAAGTATCAACAAAAGAGCAAAGACAAAGTGGGACAGTAAACACCACTTAACACCCTTTTCTGTTAGGATAAAGTTCCGTAAAGTTGTGAACCATACACGTAGGCTATAACCGTTCGTAAACCACAACTAGTCCGTCTTTACAAACGTATGGAATAGACTAGAAAGTGTAAATTAGATGCTTGGATAGTGTAGGGGCCGCAGGATGGGTTTGATCGATTAATCATGCCCGAATATTAAACAAACAACGAAATTCAATATTTTCCTCAATTTAGTGTTGCATCGAATCGTGCGTAGATTATAGAACCAACAATACATATTCAAATGAGAGACGAAACTGTATGCATATGAATTGGACGGAAGTGAGGCGGAAGCGGAATTTGTGGAAAATTAATTATTCAACTACGCACACCTGTAGAAACTAAAGCATATGCTAAAGCTGCAAGCAATGAAGCCAACATTTTCCCTGTCATTACTTATTATTATATTATTATTATATTATTATATTATATATTATATATTATATATTATATATTATTATATTATATTATATTATATTATATTATATTATATTATATTATATTATATTATATTATATTATTATTATTATTATATTATTATTTGACTAACCAGTCAAATAGTTGCGGCGAAGATTAGGGTGGCGTGTATTGTGCATGCAGCGTATCTTGTGTCATGCAGATATTTTATGAGCGGCTACATCTTCCTGGAGGGAGCGTCTTTTTATCGACGGCCGCCATTGTTTTTGTAACCATCTAGGATATCAACAAGGTTCTCTGCTATCGAAAACATACAATCGATTATCTGTATTCGTTCTGGGGCGGACTCAAGATAGGCCGCGGACACTATAGAAACCCTTTTTTTTTTGGAATTCCTCATTGGTTCTTTTGGGCAACACTATCACACACAAAAAATTTCATCCCTCTGTGTTCATATCTTGAGTGAGGTGCCCCAAGCTTCAAGTTTAACATTGTATACGGCAATGGACGGAACGGCACAAAAGATAAAAATGATAATTTGACTGTTTTAAAATCTAATTTTTTTTAATTATCTCATTTAGTTCTCTCAGAACCTACGTTGCATGCCGTAATTACAAAGAATTTAATTTTTCTTTAAAACTGTGGGAATAATATAGCATCGAATATTGGCCAAATTTATCTTTTTAGGAAATTTTGGTCTTTAACTACTGCTTACATCATTGTGCAGAAAAAAAATTTGTTGGGGCAGTTACGGCTACCTTTCTTATTGTGTGCGCAGCGTATCTTGAGTCCTGCAAGTATTTTATGAGCGGCTACGTCTTCCTGGAGGGGGGCGACTTTAGTCGATGGCCGCCATTGTTTTTGTAACCATCTTGGATATCAACAAGGCACTCTGCTACCAAAAAACGTACAATCGATTATCTGTGTTCGTTCCGCGGCGAACGCAAGATAGGCCGCGGACACTATAGACTCTTAAGACAGTGTTTCAAATGACATAATGTTAAAATTAAATTTAAAACCAGTCAAATCATCATTTTTGCTTTTTTCGCTGTTCTGCCCATTGCCATACGTTGTTAAACTTGAAGGCCCCTGGGACACCTCAAGACGTGACCCCAGGGTGACGAAATTTGTTGTGTGTGATAGTGATGCCCAAAAGCAATTTTTCTACACTTTACATGACGAATTCCCAAAAAAGGTTTCTGCACTCCACCCTAGTGAAGATGAATTGAGGTAAAAAAAAAAAAAATAGTCGAGATCAGTATTTATCTTCCCAACATTTGCGAATCTGACCGTGAGTGGTGGGGTTGGCACATTCGGAGCAAAGAGTAAAATTTCCATTTGCAGGCACAATCTTTCCACTCCCTGCCTGAAGAGGCCTAAAACATCTGCGTTTAAAAGAAAAATAATGGGAATCTTTAATCAATATAACGATTCCTGAACAGCCCTTGTTTTAATGGCTTTCTTCATTATTTACATCGAAAAGGGTCATCCAAAGTAAGGAATGGGCCTAGTAGTTAGTGGCTACCAAATGTGTAAGTGGTGCAGCTGCAACAGGGCCCACACCCGAACGGGCCACAAAGGTGAAAAAGCCGAGAATTTGCAGTATTTATATCCGTAGTACGGCCATTAGTTTATTAACTGTGCCAAAAATACTGGCAGAAATCCATCCTTTGTTGTCGTATTACTTAACATTGGTTATTAGTTTAAACACTAACCTGATTTTTTTTTCCTTTTGCAAACCATTTTGCAAACCTTGCCTAATTTTCATTGCTTTTCATTCGTATTGGACGAGCCCAACTCCCATATCGTGTAACGAAAGATATAAATCGCCATGAAATTCAAAAATAAAAACATGTGAATTTATGGTTGGCTATTGATATAATTTGTAATGCAACAAATTAATAATCTGTACGTGACATTTCGTAGCAATAGTGGGGGGAATTTTTATTTCTTTTTCTTGGAGCATGGCCCTTTTGCTTCTTCACCGGGGCTCTCACAAGCTATAGTTTGTTCCACATTATGTTTGCAGGAAACTCACTGTATGACGTCACGTTTCCTTGCACTACTAGTGCTAAAACACATAATTATCACACTTGTAAACTCTCACAGTTATTCTGCGCGCAGCGTATCTTGAGTCCTGCAGATATTTGATGAGCGGCTACATCTTCCTGAAGGGAGCGGCTTTCATCGATGGCCGCCATTGTTTTCGTAACCATCTAGGATATCAACAAGGTTCTCTGCTATCGAAAACATACAATCGATTATCTGTATTCGTTCTGGGGCGAACTCAAGATAGGCCGCGGACACTATACTGTTATAGTCTACGAGTGGAATATTTACGTGTTTTTGGCACTCATACTGGAAGGAAACGTAGCATCATACTGTCACTTTCCTGGAAACGTAATGTGGAATAATCTATAGTAAAGCTACTTCCCCAAGTGCCCCAAAGTCAGGAATACTTGCATAGTTGAAATTATCCCCAGTTATCATTCAATGTGGGTTGGCTTTCAGTTGATTATTGGGACACCATCACTTAATATTGGACTGATCCTCGTATCCGAAGATCGGTAAAGGGCCATATTGATTATATAGGCTCCAAACGCCGAATATAATCGGATATCTAACATTGATTCCTGTAACACATGTTGGGTTGGCACACATCGTTTTTTCCAATGCCAAATTTCCTCTTTTTTTTTAACACGTTACAATGGCAAACTTCTGTTTTGTTCGTTCTGGCAAGGATTTATTTACGAAATAAAAGTCTTCTGAAAATGGCTGTCTGACACTGTATGCATTCTTGTTTGTAGCGCTTATATTCATGTCCTACGTTCTGAAGTGACTTATCGGAGTTATTTCTTTTTTTTTCTTTCATGAAACTGATTCCCCTCTTGGATTGTCGTTGCTAAATAAAGGTAAGACGCATTTAAATTATCCTCACTATTAAAACAGTGCCTATTATTTATGTGTTCGTCTGAAAAATAATGACGCTAAGAACGAAGAATGATGTTGGAAGAAAGAAAATGTCTCTCACATGTATTTTTGGTGTTGTGGGTTGACCCCAATAGAGCAGTGACATTTGCCGCCATATTGGCACCAGTATGGGTTTTGGAGGGCGTAACTACAAGGTGCACTACATAAAAATGGAGGGAAAAACAACGGAAGAGCGGATTTCTTAGGCTTAAAATAACGTTGTTTTCTCCAACAACAAAAATCGCGCGTTTTAGGTCTAAGAAATCACTCTTCACAGCATCGGCTTTAGTATGACGCCCTTCTGTTTGTCTCTGCAGTGCCCCTTGCAGCTAACCCATTAAGGCTCCACCATAGAGTTATATACAATAATACTACGTCGTGTCACTGCTCTATAAAGCGAAAAATACAACCGCACCATTGTTAGAGTGGCAGTTTCAACACCGAACTTCAGCTCTTCGTGCTGCGCTGATTATCCAAATGTCCAGACTTCCTCATTAAATTGTACAACGCTCCGAGATTAGGGGAGCGGAAATGCTCTGTAAACTTGTAGTGAAATTCCGGTGATTAATGCGTGTATATTCAATGAATGCCCCCTAAAGGCCGTGTCGGTACTGCCATACACGTCAACTATATTATTAAGAAGTGAGGTAATACAGGGGAAGTTGGTCAGGTGGCTCCATCTCTTGATACCAGCTGGCGAATATATGACATTGACAAGGTTTCCAAATTCTGTCGACAGATGGCAATGCACTGCAAAGGTCGTTGATTTAACGTTTTCGTAGCTTTGTGATAGCCACACTGATGCAGACTTTTTCAAACGTACAAAAACGACACTTGCCCGTTATATATAGCATTTACGTTATTTAATTAATAACTCTTTTTCTCTGCCCCATTCGAAGCCACACTAACCCTTTGCTGCCCAATGGTATCCGGCTGCGGAACGGCAAAAAAACTAAGTCCGGCAAGGGCAGAAAAGGGTTAAACAAAGAAATTTCTTATATTTGCCCGTAAATGGCACTGTCTTGCATGAAATTAAAAGCCAACGGCCGTTTAACTTTCATTTTTGAGACTTTGTTTTTACATTTGGGTTCAACTCTTCATTGTTTTGGGGCAAAATCGTTAGACTTAATTAACTAAATCAGGAGCTTAAAGAGTAAATTTAGAAACTAAGAGTGTTGGACAATATTAAGGCGCTGCACCATCTATGACGGATTACAGAGCTCAACTTAATGACTTTGTGTGTGACAAAACGCATCTGTTGTGTAAGAATTTAAAGTTCCGATCAGTCAGCAAATCAGTTTGTATACAAATCTAAAAAAGATGTGGAGTGAGGCTATAGATTCCGCAGCCTATCTTGAGTTCTCCGCAGAACGAACACAGATAATCGATTGTATGTTTTCAGTACCAGAGTGCCTTGTTGATATCCAAGATGGTTACAAAAACAATGTTGGCTATCGATTAAAGCCAACCCATCCAGGAAGACGTAGCCGCTCACAAAATACTTGCAGGACTCAAGATACACCGCGCGCACAATTGGTAGTGTTCGAATTATTATTTCAGCATATTGACTGCAAATTAAAATGACGAGCGAAACTCCTGATTTTGTCAAACGCCGTTCAAATAGAATCAGCTGGAGTTCGTCACTCTTCGTTGATCTAGCTGTCGACGTGCCATTAAGCCTCAATCACTCCCCCACCCCTTTGTTCTTCCGTACTCCTCACTAAATCAACGCTTTATTTAAATTATCCTTTTATTATGAAGTAGTCATCTTTAAGACTGGCCTTGTTAGAATACAAGAGACACTAATCTGAGAAAAATAACAGAAAACTGAAGATGAAAAGATTGGGTGTTGAATAAGCCGAGTTCGACTCTATTCTCACGTGAGGCATAGTTTCATGTCAAACCGATTTTTCAGCCCAAATGGGATCTTCGACAAACCAAACATTCTAAAAACACAGTAAATAAACACGGATGCAAACCTACTTACGTTGGTTGCCTTTTGGACTTAAATGTCAGACTGCCTGAACGGGGAATTGAACCTACGACCTTTGAAACCAAAGGCGCAAGTTTTACCGCTGACGCGGTAGAACTTACATCTTTAATTTCAAAGGGCCTGGGTTCAATTCCCCACTGTCGACAGTATGGCTCAGCGGGAGAACTTATGTTTTTGGTTTCAAAGGTCGTGGGTTCAATTCTCCGTTGTCGACAGTATGGCTCAGCGGTAGAGCTTACGCCTTTGGTGTCAAGGTCGTGGATTCAATTCCCTGCTCAGTCAGTCTGACGTTTAAGTCCAAAAGAAAACGTAAATAGGTTTGCATCCATTTTTATTTAACTCTTCTTGAGCCATTTGGCTTTCCATCCTGTTTAAACATACTAAATTTGTAAATTTAACATATGTAGATATATAAAGGCCTCATAGGAAGCATACTTACCAAGGTGCAACTTAGTGATCTGCGATAGCATTTTGGTGGAAATGACATCACAACATTTTTCTTAAACGTAATTTAATGGGGGACTCCCTTGTTTAGGTTTCGACACTTACTCAATTTTGGATATTTTTTATTGAGTGTGGTTAATCTGCCAGCATTTGTCACTCTTGTGTTGACTTCTAAACTTATTTTAAGAGGCACCCACTTTTCAGCACACAGAATTACTACCCTCTGCTAAAAGGGGACGTGTTCAGGGGTTATGTTCTCCAATGGTATCGGAGATATGTTTACTTTAACCATGACAAACTGACTAGGTTGCTTATTTTACATGGCTACACCATCCATTAACAGATATAGGCAGCAGCTGTTATAAACTTTGAATGGGTATTAAAATTATGTAATGGCTATCCACAATGGTTAATCATTGTTTGTTTGTAACTTAAACAAAAAGGACAGTTATTGTAAATTTGAGGATCAGGATGTGCGGGTTGAGCGAGCGAAATGATAAGTAAGAAATTTACAAAAGCATTTGCACTGCAAAATGTGCATATATATGTAAAGTATCCATGATGCTGGTGTATAATACTCTAGTTAGGTAAAAGTATAAATATTGAATTTAAAATTGCTTATCATTTTCTACGCCCATAATGTTTTTGACGCACGATGTGTAAGGTTCGTTTCACATTACGCTCTTGTGTCATCGTCATCTCTGACGTCATCAACCTTACATACTAATTTGACTAGTTTAAATATTAATTCCATCTTCGACATTTTGATTACACCTGCTTGCCTCCTAGCGATTCCACTTGTTGGTTTACCATTAAAGTTTAAAACGCCCAAATGGCGTGTATCATTTGTGCACGAAAACATGTCAATTTGTCCCATTTCTTTAGCCGTCTGTCATTCGGTAAAATATCCTTATGTCAAACCAAATTCGTAGCCTCAGGGACCAGTCATAATTTATTGCAGAGGAGGGGTCATTAATTTGATCAATACTCTGGATAAGAGGGCATAAAAAATCAATGTCCAAACTGAAGATTTAATGTTCACCAGTAGAGGTGGTCTCAGCTCAAAAATAGGCACTGTAGGACAAATTATAAAGCGTCTCAATTTCTGAAATAGCTTTGACGTCTGGACCAAGCATGTTCACAAATGTTCACAAGCTTCGAAGTGTGCCCACACTAGTGCTGTGTAATAGTTAAAAGGACGTTTCTCCAGCGCCATTTTTCTCGATCCTCCACATCTAGTACGGCCCCAAAGGTGTATTTAGTTAACGTTAGTCAATCCCTTGGTAAAATTCCGTTTTAAAATGTTGCGTCTATAGGAGATTTTCTGTTGAATAATTGTTAACTATATTTACTGCGGGACGAAAGTATATGATTCTTTGCGCGTTTACAATACCCATCTGTGTGTTTGCATGTATTAAATTTCTTATACTTACCATGAGACCAAAAATTAAAAAGACTAATGCGTAAAAATTAAAATTAATTATTCTAATAGATCGCCGAAGCAATATTATAAGACACTATATTAGAAAATTATAAATTGTGATGTTAAAATATGAGAATCATTTCGGTTTGTGACGACATAATTAATACGTTCATGCTGGTTCGTCTATTAGACACAATGCCAACTGAGACGTTCTTCGGAACGCAGCTACTATCTCAGTTAACCTTGGCAGTAGTATATGCACGGATGGCAATCAGCGCATGGCTGTTATAAGGCAGGCGGAATGTTATAAAGCAGGCCGGGTGTACCTAATACGTACTTAAAATTCTTTTTACTCGGGGTAGAGTTCCTTTACGAGGTGAGGTGTCCCTGCGTGACATCTTCACACTGTTATGTGTTTGGCCATCGTGATTCTAGTTATCGTAGGTTTGCCAATATGAATTCTTTAAATCGATACTCTTGATGCGAAACATTTTTACGAATGCTTACTTGAAGTAAGATGCCTTCCAAGGGCCAGCCTTCTGCAACAATAAAAGTCATTTGGTAGGATTTTTGACCAAGGGTGCTGAAAAACTTTGATGTAGGTAACTCATTAAAATATGATCCTAACGACTTCATGTGTATGGTGGGGTAAATAACGACCCCAGAAATTTACTGGTAATAATGCAGCTCAGGTAACCATAGATGTTAATGAATATAAGAAACAACCAGCTGATGTTAATGCAGCCAGTGTGTGGGAACTGAACTAGAAACAATGCTCTCCAAACTACGACTGTCTGTCGGTAAAATTGTTGGTGTATGAATAACTATTATTCCATGGAAATACTTCACAACAATAATGATGAGAACTAATTATCCCCAGACCTTTTTGTTATTTCCTTCAAATACTCGCATTATTTCTAGCGTGAAGGCCAAAAAGCAATGTTGTTTTCCTTCCTTGCGTATGTTTGTGATTTCTAGGTCACCACTGAGAAAGATTAAACAGCTACTTAGCTCGGCCAGAGCCTGTAACCAGTATCCGCCCCAGTAGCGCAGTGGTTAGAGCGCCTGGCCTAGTCAGCGGGAAGTCCTGGGTTCGTGTCCCAGTTGGGGATGCTGTCATTTTTTTTCTTTCTCAGATTAGTGTATCTTGTATCCTCACAAGGCCAGTCTTCAAAGCAGACTGTTCTCTTCGTTTACCCTATACCTTGTGATTTATTGTTTATTTATTGACTCTCAGAATGTGTGCGTAAAATTTTCAGGCATTTCACCAATGGTTTCGGTAGCCTATGACATATATTTTGCCCATAAAACCTCATGTTGTCTGACGTTTGTTCACCGTGACATATTCTGTGGCATTTCTTAGTGGCATTTTCTGTGGCTCTTTAGCCTCATTTACATCTGATTCCACCATCTTGTCATCCTTTCACCCCTTCTCTACGTTTTTCCAATCGTCGATTGCTTGTAGCTCTTCAGCTGCCTTTGTTCTGTACTGTTTCCTTAACGTAAGCACCATTTCTCAAAGTCTAGGCGCAAATAACCATTTGTCGCCGTGCCCTTTCTTTCACATGCTTCCTTCCTACCTAACGTATATTTCACGACTGCAAATGTTGCACTATAAACATAAAGCGAAATCAAAAGGACCTGCCCTCCACATGAAGCACGTTTACAATGCCTTTCTTTACCTACCATAAGTCATTCTTTACAAATCATTTGAAAAATGTGGATACTTTCATGTATTCTGTTGAATACTGGGAACTACATTTATTTGGCAACACATATTTTAGTTGGCGTGCTCAAACATTGGAACATTAACCGTGACGTGTCATTATTACACTAGCAGTTTCTGTGGGACTACTACCGTGTCAACCTCTATTACCATGGCAACATGGCAACGCCTTTCCTCGCTGGGTGACGTCAGGCTCAAGTTGGCGCGTACCTTGTTTTTCTTGCCTAAGTCCATGTGATGGTTATCACAGCGCACGTAAGTAAGGTACAAGTTAGATATGAGAAAAGAAGGAATGTCCCTTTAAACACTGTCAGTTTTTTTAGGCCGAACTACCCTGTAGGCTAATAATGACGCAAAGGTGGTACATTTGTTTATCAAAGTTTGTATAACCTGTCCGGTTCAAAGTTCGTAGTGGTGAAGGCTAAATCCCAGCGGTGGAGGCGACGTTTGTACCCGTCACGCAACAGCATTGGCCAGCCTCCATTGGCATGAAATGGATGCAGAAGACTTCGAAATATATCGAAGCTTCAACTAGTGCACTTTCACTAATTTGGTAAAGGACGAGTATACCTCATGTGCTTTAACTAAAGCTGTTTGCTTTCATTATGCTGAATGCTGACTTTCCTTTGTGACGTGATTTTGTTAAATTAATCTTTGTAAAGGATGCGAACTAGGCTACTTTTCCAAGAAATGAGCAAAATAGGCTGGAATAGGACTGTGGTGGCAGAAATATTACTCTACTGTTTGCACAGTACTTTTCTGCTACCACTTGTTAGTGATGTACCTTACAACTGATTGTTCTTCACTTGTGAATACTGTCAGCCTACTCATACCGTTAGTGTGTTAACTTTCAGGGACAATTGATCAAAATGTGAATTTAAATACCTGAAGAATAAACATGGTTTTATTTTCTGTGCAGTAAATGTCCAAACTACTCTTCCGAGGAATGAGCAAAAATAGGAAGGACTAGGACTGTAGCGGCAGAAATACTACTATGCTGTTTGTACAGTACTTTTTTTGCTATCGGTTGTTAGCTGTGATGTATCTTACAAACTGATTGTTCTCCATTTGTGAATACTGTCAGCCAACTCACACCATTAGTGTTTTAACTTTAAGGGACAATTGATCAAAATGTGAATTTAAATTTCTGAATAATAAACATGGTTTCATTTTCTGTGCAGTAAACGTCAAAACTGCGAGTCGCTATTTTGCATTAAATTTGCTGAATTGGGCGATTTAATGAGAGTTTCTGCTTGCTCGGCTTAATCTCATAATCTCAGGTCAACCGAAACTACGCCTTAAATCAATACGAGCGTTATCACGTCAGTGTCGCAGCTAATACAGACCGGCATTCATTGTCCATTTGATATACTGCTCCAGAAATAACACAAAAACCGGTAAACACTATTGAAAAAGGGTGGCCTCATGGGCTTCCAACTTTCGAATGTTTTGTGGGGAAGCTTGGGGGGTGCGGGAGGCGCGTTGTTGACTCGTTGAAACGAAAGAAAAAAACGGTAGCTATAGGCCGGCACTTAACTTTATTTGGTTTTAAATTAGTTCTCCTTCTCGTCGCTAGACAGAAATCTAATTTGTAGTCGAACTAGGTGCGATGAATAGCCAATAAAAGTCGTGGAAATGGCCTCATTTGAGCACGCGTTGCTGAGACCCCGAAATAAATCATGGCTCCAAGTTACCAAAATTGGAAGCAAATTGGGGGAAGGCAAGAGGTTAACGTGCCGCTAGAGGCGCGCATCAAATGGCTCGCGAATTACAAGTTACGTGAATCTACAGCATCTTCTAACGTTTGCATTACAAGTAAACTGCACCGTTTCTTCCAATGACGCCCGCTAAGCATGACGCCGAATGCAATGGCTTGTTGAGATATTCACGGTTATTTTCCCAAACAGATAGCTTCAGCTCCATTGCCTTCGAGAGCGTTGGAAATTAACGGTGAAGTCAGGATCCAAACATACCACTTCCCTCTTCTGCACTCAGCTTCTCGAAATCGCTACACGACCTACCAAAGGATCAGGCTTTCTATCATTCAAGTTTGAGCTGTTCTCCTGTTCTGTGTTCTGTTTTAGCTGCAGAAGGAATCCGAAGTGTTCCTATTGTGTGTATTATGCATCCATACAGGAAGGAACGGTACACATTCTACACTTTTATATTGAAGAAGAAAAAAATTACGATGTTGCCGTCCAAACAATTTTTGAAATGCGTTAACTGATCTCTGAATAGCCACGTGTATGCAGTAACGACCGTTCTGCTGAATTCAGCTGTATAAAATCACAAGTCCAGTAGGGCCCTTGAAAACCAGAACCGTGTGCCACTGAATACACTGTGTTCTGCCTGAAAGGCAAGATGACCCAATTGTTTCACCAAAGCATTTTCTTTTTCCCCGTAGTTTGTTTTGTTGCATTATTTCCACAAACTGTTGGTGAATCACAGTTGAGGTTGTATCCTCTGGACTCATTTTTGTAAACCGATTGAGTTTACTGTCTTGGATCACGCTTTCGGTGATGGCTTTAAGGGATTCTGGCGAATTTTGGGTTCGTAGTCAGTTATCAACTATGTGCAGTTGTTTCTGGGACCTATTGAGAATTTAGGGGCATTGAGGTGCGTTTGACCGGTAACTCTCCGATTATCGTAGGGAGCCCAGTTTAGACGAAAACAGATGCCATTGCAGCTGAGGTTGGCTGGTAGTGTGGTCTCACACTACGTTGAATAGCGCTGACTGACAGGACTATGCTACGATCCCCTTTCCAGTCACCTACCGTCAGCCACTACACCGACACCGACACCTTTTTCATAAGGAAGGATACAGACAGATTATTCCGAGCAGTGGGCCAGTGTCTATACTGCTCGATTGTCGACACGACACATGCTGAGTGTAACCCACTCAAGTACTAATCAGTGAAGCCTCAATGGAGACACACCTAAAGACATGACCTTTCTGGAAGCATTTGTCTCTAGACACGTAATCTTCCAACGTCGTGTAACATTTGCTCTGCCTCCTTCGGTATCAGCCGTTTCTGCGATAGATAACAAGTGAACCATTTGTTTGTTTGTTTGCCCATTGGCTTTTCCTTTGCTTCAACATTAGGGGGGGGGGGGGGGGGGGGGAGGGGAGTCTGGTACCAACCTCAGGCAATTGCAGGGGGAGGGTGGGAGAGAAGGGGCAACCCGTTGTAAAATGGCCTTCCATGTCAACACAGGATTGCAGCTCGATCATGTTTGGAGAAGCTGCTTGCTGCTCTCAATGCAAACACATCTTCTCGTGACTCCACGTATTTCCGGTCTGCAACCATGATCTATCACGTGATCTTCCGATAATTCCGCAGCGTTCTCTTGGTGAGACCTCCCCCATTGCAGACCTCCTCTTTCTCCCCTCCACCACATGCAGATATTGCTGTTGATTCTAGACGTGTGGAGGCGGAGAGAAAGGAAAAGAGGGGGTGGGAATCAGGCAGAGGCAATGTTGAGTTTGGAGTTTGTCATCAGTTTAAATAGAAAGAGTGGGGTGACAATATTGGAAGGAAACTCAAGTTGAAAGCAAGCATGCTTATGAGGCAGGAAAAGTTGGGAGAAAAAACTGGGCGCATCTACATGGTCTCGTAGATTTGGTAAACTCTTGTTATTCTAGATAAACGGTAGATAAACGTTAGATAAATAAAGTAGCCAATTGATTGTGACGCTGGGGTGTGGTGATATCTTATGATATTGGAGACAGTCAAGTGTCGCATCACACTGAAGGATTCAGTATTTCGTAGACATGTTTTCCATCAATTGGATACATTAACGAACTTATATAGTTAAACGGGACGGTAAGCCAATGGGCTCGAAAAATTGGTTAACTAAATTGGCCGTGTCAGTCTGGCTCAGTGGTAGGACCTCAGCCTTTGATTGCAGAGGTCGTGGGTTCGATTCACCACTCAGGCAGTCTGCCATATAAGTCCAAAAGACAACGTAAATAGGTTTGCATCCATATTTAGTTAACTTACATTTAGTCAGATTCAAAGTCAATTACTTCTTTTGAAACCTTACTTTCCAGTTTTATACTTTTTTTTTCGTATTACAATGCAAACTTCGATGTTTACAAACATTTGACTTATGAAATGGTCACGTAATGCGTACAGCTCATAATTAATGCTGAATATG
>JAHWFP010098158.1:0-21737 GCA_023313725.1 Lithobius niger | reverse complement strand
CAACCAGCGTAGAGGAAATACACCCCGTTACTGCCCTCAGACAAACATTGACAGCTACTTGTAGCATTTTCAGATTCTTGTTTGACGTCGCCAGAAACGGCAGATGGTAATCCATCGTCCCTCCGACGAAAGTCCTGTAAGCATCTAAAAGCGCTTTCCGTGCGGCATTGTTCCCTCTGCATATCGCATGCACGACTGCCACTCGCATTAGTAGCTTCTCCTTCACACCTGCCACATCAAGGGTCCAGTCTAGACTCGCTTCCAAAACAACACTCAAGTACTTTACACTTTTCTTTGGCGTAACTATTTGGCCACCCACACGTAGCCGCACTTGATCATTTGCAACTGCTGTGTACCGCGTAAATACAACCATCTCAGTCTTAGCTGGGGCTAAGAGCAAGCCGCTATTGCCAAGGAGAGGCTGAATATCTTCAAGAGTCGACTGCGCCCGTTCTACCAGAACACCAAGGATAAATCTGTCAAACCAAATGGCTTCATCGTCGGCGTAACACACAATGTTCGCTGACAGCCCAATCTCGACTAAGACTTCGTTGATTGCTACTGTAAACGGCGTCGGACTCAGACAGCTTCCTTGCGGCAGCCCCCGCTCCGTAACTGTTTCAGTAGACCAGCTGCCATTGATCCTCGTCACAAATGCTCTGGACCCCAAAAGCACAGCAATCGTCTCAACCAGCTGCAGGCTAACACCCATGTTCACAAGAGACGCCGTCATCCACGCAATGGACACAGTGTCATACGCTGCTTTGATGTCTAAGAAGACAGCCAAGACAACTTTACCCAGTGCCCATGTTTCCCGGATACTTCATAACAAGAACAAAACCGCATCTTGAGCACTATGATTTTGCCGGTACCCAAACTGCACCTTTCCCAAATAATCATAGTACTCTAGGTGCCAGCTTAACCTTGTAACTACCATCATTTCATAAACTTGTTTAATCCACGACAATAATGCGATGGGCCTGTAGCTTGTCAGCTCCGACCTGCTGCTGCCTTGTTTGTGCACCGGAACCAGAACCGTGTATAACCATACTGGCGGGACCGGACATCCCTCAAAAATACATTGGAACAAGAACAGAAGGACTCGCTGCTTCTCTTTTGTGCGAAACCGCATGGTGTCGTAACTCACACCATTAATGCCAACAGCACTGCGACTCTTGCACTGTGCTAAAGACGCACAGAACTCTTGAGAATTCCCAAGGCATGCCCCTTACCGCTGATATTGCTCTGCCAGCAGAAGGGGGAGGCAGACGAACTCCTTCCGCAAGGCTATGCACACTCGCAAACCTTGTGTTGGAGGTGTTTGCCATGTCAACCCCACGCAGTACTTCCCGGTCATGAATGGTAACTGTTTGACTGTACACCCATGCTTGCTCTACTTCACCCTTGTTATGGTTTAATGCCTCCCACGCTTGCAACAGCGATGCTGACCCCGCTACATCGCACACAGTCGCTCTTCATACGAAGCTTTCTCTTGCCACAAGATAAAATGAATTTCCTCAACTACTCCACGATATATCAGCCACAACTCTTCACTGGGCACTCTTTTCCACCTCTGATACGCTCTGCGTCTATCTCTGACTGCGATAGCACAACGCGTTGTCCACCAATTGTGGGTTTTCCTTCGTTGGTGACCGCGCTGCCTTGCACGCTGCGGACACTGGTTGATCTAGTCTGATAATATTTCGTTGCTTACAACAGGCCGCCTCGAAGACACAGTCTCCCAATTCCTATTCCAGCTCCCATGCATCTCCTGCTTACAAGGACAGAGCACTACAGGAAAGTGGTCACTCCCTCGCGCGTCATCCTATACTCCAAACCGAAACTGTGATGCAATATCCAGGGAACAAAAAAAAGTCAAGAATAGATTCATGCACTCCGCTCTGGCACCACCTTAAAAACGTGGGAATCCCATTGTGCATAATCACGAAATTCTGAGTGCCCAGCGCAGTAGCTAACCTAGTACCATGCGCATCAGTTCGCAGTGACCCCCAACCATAGTGGTGACCATTAAAGTCACCACCAATGATGACAGGCTCCGTAAACTGGTTGAACCATTTCATCCACTCACTTACTGACGGATTTCTGTCACATGCACAAATACCACACAAACCCACTTACCACACATGTATAGTACTGGACAATGAAATTTAGCCAGAAAAATGTTGGCTTCTCTGCTACGCTCCTTTATGGATTACTTCTTTCAGGGCGTCATTGGCTGCGAAAGTTCGATTGTTTTAAGATATTGCTTTCAGCAAAGACAAATATGCATATTTCATGTCGCTGGTTGGGTGAATGATACACTGTTACGACGAATAATTACGACATTAAGTCCGTTTTAGTTGTTAGACACTCTTGGACAACGAGTCCATTTCTCGCACGCGGGTGAAGACGGTTTAAGGAAGCGACGATTTGCAGACTGAGCTTTAAAGATTTAGTCTGGATAAGGCAAGGCTTGGTGCGGTTTAAACATTGGCGTGATGCACTTTAGTCTCTCGTGGGTGTGAGGAAATAGTGATGGTTTTCGCTTTAATGATGTTACTTCGGTAACAAATATTCACCGACAAAATACAAGCTGAAAATAAAAATTCCGGAAACATAGGGCTTACTTTTCCTTTTTCCTTTAACTATTCACCGAACCAGCAGCGGAATCACCGAAGGGGGTGGAGAGGGTGGGGGTGGAGAAGGCTTGGGCAATCCCCGCCCCAAACCAACCATATAATATATATATATAAAGGGGGTAGGGGCTTGCGTTCATTGAAATCAAATTCGCTATACGCAAGGGAAAGAAGGTAATATTGGGAGCTACAGAAAAAAAAGGCCGTCTGAAAAAAGTCAAAGGATAAAGAAGCCACGAAAAAGAAAGGCCACGGAAAAACCGATGGAAACCGATGGAAAAAAAATTGTTTAGTTTTTTTCAGTGTTTTGTTTTCGTAGGTTGGGTTGGGGGGGGATTGAGGCTTAATGGTGCGTCGACAACGAGGTCATTAGTGCCAACCTTAGCCACAATGCAGTAGTCCGGGTTGTCACTGCACCACGCATTACAAAGATATTAAACAAACCTAGGTAAGAAATTTCACTAGGAAACCGTTTTTTCCTTCTGCTTTTTCTTTCTTCAGTTTTTTTTTTCCTCGGATTGTTTTACTTCGGCTATTTTCCTACGGTTATCTGCCGTGTCTTTTTTTTTACGGCATTTTTTTTGTCGTTTGGCTGTTTGTCCATTCCTTTATTCCTGGGCTTTTCTTGTGCGGCAATCTTTCTCTTCGTTTTTTTCCCCATTGGCTGTTTTTTACAGGTTAAAAAACCTATAACAAAAAAAAAAACCCTCCAGGCTTGTCTTTCCACGGCTTTTTTGTTCCTAAATTCAACGTTTTTTGAATGCATTTCTTTAAAACAAAACTGCAAAATCGACTTTAAAGACAAAATCAATTTTAAAACTATTGCTCTATTTATATTTATAACTGTATGGGGGAATACTTTTAAAGTCAATTTAACACTTTCAAGATAGGTTTTGTCACGCATAACGATACTTTTTTCTGAGACTGAACAAACACCACATTTTCTTGGCCTATTCAGATTCCATAAATAGAGATTTGTAGTTTATGTTATTGACTAACTTCATTCTGTGTTCAACAAATTTTATTTTTTCAGTTGCAATAGGAGAAATAGTATTGCACTTATTTTGGGGTTATTATTATTCGTTTATTGAATTTCATAATTTCGTAATATTTAAGCATTTCCCATAACCAGGCATCATTAATCGATGTAGACCTCCTTCTAAACTGTCTAAATTTTATTGTCCAATACTGTACACCATGAGCGCGACAGCATCAATGCCCACAACTTTTTGCTCAATTATGAGAACCCTGTATGGCACAGTGTATAAAAACTCCCACCTTCACATCTGACATTACAAAGTCAGCTGCCCAACCAGAGGCATCAAAATTTCGCATATTATTAACCTCCTGGATGCCGAGGATATCCACATGACTCACTAGTAATTCAACGTCCCCTAATTTCTGCTATATCCCTCTCGCATTCCAAGAGGCAATTTTATACAAGGCCGGCCCTATGAAAGTTATAAAATGTGCTGCTAACCTACTCCCCCTACTTCATCCGTTCCCTCTAGATCGCTGCAGCTTAAGATAACTTTACTATCCGGATTTGAGAACCTGGGGTCTCATCTGACAGTCGGCCCACATATCACCTAATGCACGCTGCAGCACCTGATCCACTTCACGTTACGAGTCGCACAAAACAACAACATCTACAGGGTAAACACACATGGTATTTGGTAATTATATAGAACAACGCATTTTCAAGCTATAGACATAATTCAACTACCTGTCGATTCCTTTCGTCGTTGTGGTTCAGAAAATCATAACGAAAACATGCGCAAACGCTTTTTTCTTTTATAAAATAAGTTTTAAAACACGTTAAAACGCTATTGACAACCGTGGTTAGGCCGCCATAACGCGTGACGATGGGAGGGGCAACAAGAACACCTGATTTCGACCAGAACATTAGTAAACGGAAATTATCTTGTTCATTTGCGTCGGCATGGCTAAAGCGGTGATTTCTGATGGATGCGAACTGTCGTTCTATTTCTATAGCAATATTTCTTTACAGTGTGAAACATCGTACGCAGGGGCGCGCTTCGTGCGCACTATTATATACATCGAGAATTTGTGTAATCAGAAACAGTATGACGCAAGCATTTGTGAAACAACCAAGTGTCATAATTTGTTCCTTGTGTCACAAATGCGTGCGTCATACTATTTCTGATTACACAAATTCTCGATGTATATAATAGTGCGTGCGAAGCGCGCCCCTGCGGACGGCATTTCATACTGGAAAAAAAATTGTCCCGGGAAGGATATAATTTCCGTTTACTAATATTCTGGTCGAAATCAGGTTTTCTTGTTACGCTTCCATCGTCGCGCGTTATGGCGGCCTAACCAGAGTTGTCAATTGCGTTTTAACGTGTTTTAAAACTTATTTTATAAAAGAAAACGGTGTTTGCGCAAGTTTTTGTCACGATTTTCTGAACCACAACGACGAAAGGAATCGAAAGGTAGTTGAATTATGTCGATAGCTTGAAAAGGCGTTGTTCTATATAATTACCTGATATTTCCATTTCCACCACCGCTGCTCGGCACACAATTCACCCCACTTGCCGCTGCACGATTTTCACCTGCCTCGACGCTTGCTTCTAAATTGCCGGTTAGCATTGGAGCAGCAGATGATGTCCCAGAACCTGAACTCCTCTTCCTCTTTCGTTTTCTTTTTGGAGGCGGAGTCAGCCATGGGCCATTACTGTCACCTCTAACCAGCGATGTGTCCTGCAAAACCATTTCCATAGCTTCAGAAGTCGCATCATTCTTTGACATCTGAATTTCAACGTTTTCCAGCACTGCCGTGAGGCATGGAACACTCGTGCTCAAGGCAGGCTGCCCCAGACTTTGTTACCGGTGCAACTGCTGCAAGCGGTGTGGGACTTGCGTTTGCAGTTGCAGTTGCGGTTGCGATTGCATCGACTGCTGCGACTGTTGCACTTGCCCGGACTGCTTCTGTCTCTGCTGCTCGTTCACTTCAGCTTCCACTCTCCACGGCGCTATCTGCGTCATTCGTTGTACCAGCTTTTCCCTCGCTGCTGCTTGTAGATGCCGTGGGTCACACCAGACCTCGCAGATGTAACACGATCGGCTCATGCACGCGCGACGAAAGTACCCCTTCATTTCGCACCTTAGACATAGTAACACGCGGTCTTTGATTGATACTAATGTCTGGATCCCTCTGATCATGGTTACATCCGGAATATCCTCTACTGTCATCCCTTTTCGGAGACGGAGCGTGATGAGATGAGCCGTCGTTTCGCAAGCCGATATTTCATACACACTCAGACGCTCAAACTCACGTTTCTCTAAAACCGCAATGCGCGCAAAGCCAGTCACAATCTCCTGTAGCGTGACACCTCTGGGCAACCACAGGAGGCGTGCTTGTACTGTCTGCTCATGTAAGTCAAACATGTCTACCGGCTGCCCATTAATGATGAGCTTGGCTTTCAGGAGCTTCTGCTTCGCTGCCACCAACCTCACTTCAACTTCGAACACGTGACCCATCCGGAGAGTACCGGCCGCTACTATCTTGTCCTCACCCACCACTCCGGCTGCTGCTAAATAAATCTGAGTGGTCGGATATAGACCACCCGCTTCTCCACACACCATTGTCTACGCAACTCCAATAACTTAAGACCCAGTCTCTCAAAGCGCATTCCTAAGGAAAGTCGCGTAAACCTGGGAGGCACTTAGTGAGGCATCTCTGAACAGCTTCCACAGTGTCGATGTCTTGCAACAAGTATGGGGACCAACTAGGGGTAGAGTACTCCAAGACTGGCCGCACAAAATCCTTAAATGCCCACACCAAAGTCGTACAACTGCCAGAAGTGAAGCACCTTTTGATAATTAAAGCAGATCAGCCATATGCCGAGATGCGAGATTTCCAGAGAACCAAACTATCGCCAACTTTTGTCATTGCGGCTCAAAAAATTATAACGAATATTTGGAGAAACGCTTCATTCGGCGACAACTTTACTTTTATCTGGGTTACTTTCGTGCCATCATTTTCTCTCTGCTTTCTTTTTTTCCTGCAGACTACTGAATTCGTGTCTTCGGAATTTTTTCTGATTTAAAAAAAAATCTATCAGTATCGAAAATCGATTGATAAACAGGATAGAAAGCCAAATAGGTTCGAGAAGTGTTAAATAAATATTGATCCAATCTATTTAGGCTGCCTTTTGGACTTAAATGTCAGATTGCCGAGCGGGGGTATAGAACCTACGACCTTTGAAACCAAAGGCCTAAATCCTACCGTTAAGCCATACTGACACGGCCTAGCATATACTGTGTCAATATGGCTTAGCGGTAATACATCGGCCTCCTTATATACTCTTAGGAGGTCATGGGTTCAATATCCCGCACAGGCAGTCTGTCAATTTAGTTCAAAAGGCAACGTAAATAGGTTTGTATCCGTATTTAATTAACACCGACTAAGGGGGCGCCGGTCGCGTGCCACTATATATATCGAGATTTCTGTAATCTTAAAGGGTTCACGTTTCACGATTGGTTGCGTCATAATCTTCAGGATTATAGAAATATCGAGGTGTGTAGTACCCTCAGTTGGTGTTTCATAGTGGTAGAGATTTTTCACTCCATAGAAAACAAAAGAAAGATGGCACGTATGTAGGTAGGCCCGTATATCGCCCAGCCTAAAGTAATGCAGTTTTACGGACGGATTTGCCACTAAATGAAGCATTTGTCTACGCTGTGGCAGCCACCTTGTTATCCGAGACAATCCCATATTGGCTGGTCGGAGTTGATAGGATGATTTTTGTCAGACTCGCATTGTTCCAGAATAACGTATTTACTGGAACAGTTTACAAACTGCTTTCGCATTCCACTGCGTTATGATGCTTGATATACTTTAAATACTTTAAGCAGTAATTTAAATAAGGTTAATCAATGTTGTAAGTATGCGAAATTATATAAAAAAAATTCGTGTGCAGGACGATTCAAAACAATCGAATAACTTCCTAGTTCAGCCGGAGCCTGTCTCCAGAGTCGACCCCGGTATCGCAGTGAGAAGACTGCTGGGAGTCCTGGGTTCTAGTCCCAGTCGGGCAGTTTTTTTTTCTTTTATTCTGCTAGTGTATTCTCAGTAGGACAGTCTTTAATGATGACTGACTAATTCGTTTTCAACCTGTTTGAAACTATTAATTTCCAGATTTACTTTTCAAGAACAAAGTCCGAAAAAATTTTCAGAGGAAAGGCCTTCCTTTTAAAGTTAATTTTTATCTTCTTTACTGTTTTTTTTTTTTTGCTGTCTACAATCTAAATTAGGAAATTAGTTATGAGCAAACAATTGAAAAAAGTCTAAAACGCACTAAATTTTCCACATAAATTTTAAAAAATATATATTTTAAAATATGGTATTTGCAGTGATAAATCCTGAAATTAACGACGTGTCGTTATTAAAATAAAGTTTTATTAGAAACTAAATATAGTTAATGAACAAGTAAAAAATACAACAAGCAACGGAGGAGTATGTAAACATTAGGTTAAAAGTGCTACAAACTACATCAATTGACAGGTTGGAAAAAATTTTGGGGATCATTTCTCCCTCCCCCCCCCCTCCCCCCATTAGGGCGGCTTCCACAGCTGCAGCAGAAGTTGATAGGGGAGGGGGCGTAAAATAAACCGTTTGCCCTCCCAGAAAACAAATCCTTGCTACTGTACTGTGCCGTTTCCATGTATTTCTACTAAATTAGCACTCACTGACCAAACAACATGCAGAAAAATGCTGCACGGTTGCACGGATGAGTACATTCGGGAACTGATGACGGGACCGAGCAAACAATCAGTATCTTCCTAAAGCACCGAACAGAACGAACCAAAGCACCACTGTTGGTGACAGTTCAGCTCATTCCCTATTATAGTCGTGTTGATATGGCTTGTTTACGTCAAACATCGTCATCAATGATTCTGTTTCCGGTACCTAGCGCATGCGCAAAAGCTCCACTACTGGCAAACACCCGCAACCACCTCCCCGAGATAGTTTGGAATTTTGCATTGCTCGCGCCTGGTCCAATCAATTTGCCATGTCTGGTCACGTTAATGGTGTGTCGTATCGAGTGCTTTGTTGAGCTTGTTGATTTTGCTGCGCAGTGATTACAGTTTCGGAAAGTACTAAACGGCTGACGCAGCGTTACTGCGCACGCGCGACGTAAAGTTTGGAACCAAACTGTCTCTAACAGTGGTGCTTTCTGTTCGCTCTGTTCGGTGGTTTAGGAAGGTACTGTATCCTGCACTTACATCAGTGGACACGAATTGGTAGAGCTGTCTTTCATCTTGCTATAGGCTGCGTTGTACCCGGTCAGTTCGCTGCGTAAGAAATAACGAGAAACCACCTTTGCCATTCCAGCATTTTGGTGGGATGCTATAAGTTCGTTTTCGTTATGATTGTGAATGCGGTCTTATAAAATATAAGTTCTTCCTTAAAATAATAGGCCATATCAGTCGCCTCGCTCTCAATCGAGTCGGCATTGCCTCGTTTACGTATAAGGACATTTGCTTGTGACATTAATCAGTTGTTGAACACACGTTGCCGCCCGGTGAAAAGTGGCTCCAGTCGTCTATTAAGTTTCATCCCAGACTTATATTATACGCAGTTCGTTGCCTATTTTTATTACTGTAAGGAGATTTATTTTATTACTAGTGTGAAAGCCCGCACTAGCTTGTACAGTAGCAGAGAAAGCTGGGAAGACTGTAGAGCAGCGTCAAGTGACGTCATATTGGCTGCGAGACACCATTTGGAGGTAATAGCTACAAGGTGCACTAGATTAAAATGTAACGGAAAACAACGGCACTTCTAGTCAAGACAGTGCTTTGAGAGTTCTTAGGCTTAAAAAAAAACGTTGTTTTCTCCAACAACAAAAATCGCGCGTTATAGGTTTAAGAAATCCAGTCTAATAGCATTGGCGTCAATAAGACGACCTCCTTTTCGCCCTCCAGTGCTCCTTGCAGCTAACCCAGTTACTGGCTCTACCATAGAGTTATACACAATAATACTATGTTGTGTCACTGCCCTATAGCTACGACTTTGTCCGAATGTCCGTCGCCTTTTTCAACTCCGGAACGGTACCAGATAGATACAAACAGTTTTCACCATTAGATTCAGCGTCCAAATATTAGTTAAAATGGAATAATAAGAAAAACCCGTTAGTATGCAGCGGAAGTGGCTCGAAAATGCGAACAAGTGAGCACAACATCTATGGAAAGCTACCAGAAAGAGACAAATTGTTTTCACTATTATATTCGGCGTCCCAAAAAAAGCTAAAAAAAAAAAAAAATCGGAAGTATGAAGCGGAAGTGCCCGACATTGGCCAGAAGTGGCCGACAGGTGAGCCAGTCATCTACGGAATGGTACCAGATAGCCACAAACTGTTTTTACCATTAGATGCAGCGTCCAAAAATTAGTACAAATGAAAAAAAAAACTCGAAGTATGAAGCGGAAGTGGCCCAAAAGTGACGAAAGTGTACGGAAGACCGTGTAACGGCTTACGTATACGACAATGCGCAATTCACGGAGTGGACATTCCGTAGTGCACCTTGCCCAAAAAATTGGCTATTGCATGCCGATAACTACCGCGCACACGCTGCAAAGCTGCTAACTTAATCTAATGACTAATTGGTAATGCTATGTGTATATTCCCCTAGCAATACAGTAAAGAGTGAATTAGGATTGAGCCTTGCCTTAGAACTAACTGCCCACTTCCGTAGCAAGTACTTACATATTTTGGGAGTACCAGGTGACTGGGATTCGAATCCGACATTTTTTATTTTAAATGCTTCCGATTCGGTGAAAAGTTCCAATAGGCGCAATAGGTGAGTGTACCAATTAGGGGGCAGTTTGTGAAGTCAGGCCAGTAACCATGTGCTCGGATAAGCCAAAAGCACCAATTTTTATTTTGATGCTTTTGATATTTGAGATAAAAGTACCCACTTTCTTTTCTGTTAAATGGAAAAACAGAAATTAAAGTAGAACCGTTGTAGTTAGACCAGCAGTAAGCGAGTGTGCAAAACGCTTGTCGTTGAACAAATTACAATATTTTTGGGGTGACTCGTTATCCAGCCAGTGCCTGCGTGTTGGACACCTTGGGAAGCCCTTTTCTTTTCTAATAATTGAATTAATTAGACAGAAAGGAGATTGCCCCGTTCTTCTTGCCGTTTTATTATCTGCGCGTTGGGAATTCTTAAGAGCCTTGCTTTACTTCAATTAGGCTTAAAACGCCGTCTTTTTCGGAAAATAAAAGTCACTATAATTTATTCAAAGGGTTGAGACTGTTTACTCTCAGCACAGTGAAAATAATTATAAAGGTTAAAATAGTGATGGAACACACTTTTTAACAACGAGAATAATGCGAAAAAAATAAACTTTGAGACCGAAAAAAAAGGTTGAAATTTTTTTTTCAAATCTAGACTGTTTGCAACTAAAAAGATGGCAAGCGAGAATGCACATTCTTCACCAGTCCAACAACCGGGGGGAGTAGAGAACCCAAGCCAGGGTAACTTACGAAAAGAGGCGTGAATTGAAGAATGTAGAAATACACTCTTAGTTCAGGACTTGGGTGAAGATTTGAACGATTCCTGGGGTGCGGACGCTGATATTTCTGATTCGGAAACAAAAAGAAGCTTATTCCCAACCTAGCTGACTCATTTGGATTTGGAAGATCAGCGAGGACATGAAACAATCGTCACTGATTTCCGAAATTGGGCAGATTTCTGCCCCACGCCAGAGGAATTTCGGCAAAGGTTTTTGAACAGCTGCAAAACTATTTCTAGCCTACAAACCGAAATGGAGGTAATGTCACCGTTTAACCTGGTCGCTCTTCTCAGCACGAAAAGAACGAACGGAGGCTATTGCACTCCGCCCTGTCACCTCCAACAGACGACAAAATCGTGCTATTGAAGCTGGTGACAGCTCACGGAGTTCTTTTCTATTTATTTAGGAGCCAACCCTGACCAAGTGGATAGACAAATGTGCAGTTGCCGTGTGAATTGCAGACTGACGGTTGACGGAAGTAAACATGTGGAGGCAGAAAGAACTAGTGGGCGACCGACACCTAGTTTTTCACTTTCGGCCGATACCGAAACTACGACCGAAACCAGTTATTTAATTTCGGCCGAAACCGAATTCATTACCGAAACTGGAATGGAGTTTCGTGGTAAAACACACAAATCATCGATTTCATTGAAGCACTCGAGGTATTCTAGCATAAAAGATTTACTAAACGCGAAAAAATCTTTCGCTTTGCACACTCATTCCCGCTCATCTCTGTATATTTCGGAAACACGAATGTTTGACAACGTTTTAAAACCTACAGGTTTACTTTTTTTTCGTGCGCCCCACCAGTTGAACCAACCAATTTATAAATCTCTAGTTCGTCTTTCTCATTCTAAGTCTTACGGGACCAATCTATAATGGTGGTTGTCGCACAATGCTGGACGTTCTTAAAACAGAATAAAGTCTTGTAAATGTGAGGTAAACCGGATTCGAACCCAGTCTAATCACCCTAGGACACCGTTTATAAAATAATAGGGTACAGAAAAAAAAAACACGAATGGTTGTTTTGTGTTTGCAGCTCTTAGTCACAACTGAGTAGAGTTGTATAGCATCTCAGCCATGTTGAGCTTACACGAGGAATAAGTATGGTGGATTAGCACAATTTTCGAGGGCTAGATTTCAAGTGAAATCTAGAGAAAATGAAATATTCCGAAAGAACACTCTCTTCTATTACGTTATACATAACACATTTGTTTAACCTATGAAAGCTACGATAAACAATTTAAAAATCAATCTAAAACTGCAAGTGTGCACTTGGCTACGAAAACATTAAAAGGCACAAAAACGTAATACACTAAAAATTTCAATTCTTAATACGTTTAAAAAGTAAAAGCAATGAGGTAAAATATCAAAAACAATGCGATCGCCTGACAACTGCACGATAAGCGGTCAGGATTTGGCCAGAAACCTTTTCTATTAGTACGTACGTCCGACAAGTAAGCTATTACAAACAAAAACGTCAAGTGTACCGTAAAAAAAGGGGTTATATGATTGAAATTTCACTTTACTTGTTAAAATGTACACGAATAAAAATTGATGATTTTTAATTGAAATAATCAAATGTACAATTGAGAAAGTTGCATCTGTTGTGTTGTGTTGTGTTGCATCTGTTGTGCTGTTGTGCTTTACGTTTTAAATATATGATTCGTAAAGCACAACAGCACTTAAACAGATTCAACTTTCTCAATTGTACATTTGATTATTTCAATTAAAACCATCAATTTTTATCCGTGTACATTTTAACAAGTAAAGTAAAACTTTAATCATATAATCCCTTTTTTACTGTACATTTGACGTTTTTGTTTGTAATCCGTGTATCTTTTTTACGGCTATGGCGTCGCACTACAAAGGTTTATATGCCTTTAGATGCCGGTCTCCTCATGATGATTTGGACATAAATCCACGTTATCAAGTTAGCTGGTTGCCGTAGTGATGTAACGTAGGCAATCCGCAAGAATAGTTTAAGTGTCGTTTAATAATAATGATGTTGTATTGTTTATACATTGTAAACAAGGCTGAGCGGTTGTCAGCCTTCACTTCTTTCCAATCCTCCAAACCTTTCAGTTACCGTTTTTGTAAATATCCCCACTTCGCCATGTTAGTTTGATTTTGTGAAATATAATCATGAACTTTAACCAGTCTTTGCCAGTGTGGTAATTTCTCCTCTACACGATCCATCTTTACGTCGAATACATTCCACTGTGCTTTACGTTTTCTGATCCAACATGTGGTAGCAGAGCATGGTTGCGATCCTCGGACCTCTTGAGTTATGGGCCCAGCACGCTTCCACTGTGCAACTCTGCTGTACAAGAAAGTTAGAACTATGGCATAGACGATTTATGCACATTTCCGTACCAACGTTTGAGCAAAAGCATTGAGAGATTTTGCAGTGTCCAAAAATAGAAACATATTGCCCCAATGCCACGACTGTCTACAAGCAAATATTACGAGAAAACCATTTCCTGGACTAAAATATAAACGTGCGCTAGAACCATTAGAACTGGTCCATACTGATGTGTTAGCAATACCTGTAAAATCATTAGGAGGTAATTCCTACGTCCTTACACTAACTGACGACTATTCAGGCTTCGTGACTTGTTACATATTAAAATATAAATCCGAAGTGTCAGAAAAACTGAAAGAATTTGTAACTATGTCAGAAAACCAAACTGGGTATAGGTTAAAATCCTTAAAATCGGACTGCGGTACTGAGTACCTAAATGAAAGAGTATCCACTTTTCTTAAAGGGAAGGGTGTGAGACAAACCACTACCAATTTGTACTGCCCCGAGCAAAATGGCCGATCGGAGAGTGCCAACAGGACCTTGATGAACCTAGTTAGGGCAACTCTAACGGGGGCAAATCTGCCGACTTATTTGTGGGCAGAATTAATAATGACAGCAACCTATCCGAGAAATCGTTGCACGAATAACGCAAATAGAAACGTAACTCCGTTACAATTATGGTTACGACGTATAGACAAACCAACTGTGAAACATTTAAGAGTAATTGGCTGTATTTGTTTCATGTACATCCCGTCCTCTAAAAGAAACAAGCTTCAGCCAAGAGGAAGAAAATGTGTAATGATTGGCTATGATCTAGTCTCTCGTAGTTATAGACTTTGGGAGTTGGAAAATAAAAAAGTAATTGTGTCAAGAAATGTTACTTTTTTAAAAACAGAGCATAATTTTGCCCATTTACATCATCAGGAAGGTCAAGAGTTCGACGAACTGTGGGAGAAAATGCGGGAAAACACTGATGTTTTGGACGAAGTCAAGTCAGAAAGTGGAGTGGCTGCTACGTTACCAGCTGTGCAGGAAGAGTTACCAGTACAGACAGTAAATGAGCCCCCAGTTGACCACCCACAAATTACAACAGATGACCGAATCCAAGTTGAAAATGCTGGACAGGACCGCAGGCTATCAGAAGGAGAGCTACAAGTTAGGTCAGCTATAAGAGATGCACCAGTGACGCAGGGGAAGCCAGCCCACTTAGTAAGAAAAACGGGTAAAAAAATGCCTGAAGGTGATAAATATTGAAATTGTGCATGAACATTTTACAAGGTCTAAAGCAAAAAATGCCATACCTACACAAGTAACGTCAGTTTCAGGGGAAGAAATAAGTTTCTTCAAGCTCACAGCCGTTAATTCCACCAGTGGATAAATGGTCCAGATAGTGCCTTAATTGCTGCAGAAGGAAAAGCAAATAATCCAACTGACGGTTCTTTTAAGCATATTTTGTATAGCTAGTATGGAGAAAATGTTTCACAGGACACCATTATAAATACATGGATGTTTAATTTCCAAAATGACGATTATGAAATAGCAGCTATAGCAGCAATTAAAGATGAGCCTAAAATATCAGTAACATTTAAAGACGCATTAGAAAGTCCCGATTCAGAAAAATGGTTATCTGCAATACATGCTGAATATGGTAGTCATATAACTAATCAGACTTGGCGTTTGGAAGAACGGCCGCCAGGAGTACAAATAGTTGGGTGCCGTTGGATATTCTGTGTAAAACGTAATGCGATAGGTGGCATAGATCGATACAAGGCACGGCTGGTAGCGAAAGGCTACACACAAATTCACGGACAATCTTACTTTGAAAGCTACAGTCCAACAGCCGGATTGTCAACAATACGCCTAGCAATCGCTGTAGCAGTGCAGAACAATTGGTATCTCGACCAGTACGACGTGACTACGGCATTCCTTCAAGGCCGACTCGATTGTTACGTTGCTATGCAACAGCATGAGGGCTTCATTGTTCCTGGACAAGAATCAAAAGTATGCCGGCTCGTGAGGTCAATCTATGGGCTAAAACAGTCCGGTTTATGCTGGTATAAAATACTTACAGAAGCTCTGCTCGCGCAGGGCATGCATCGTTGCCTTTCGGACGCATGCGTGTTTTGGATTAAAGATAACAATGAACTAGCGTTCCTAACAGTGTACGTCGACGATTTACTGGCCGCAGCGCAAACAGTGCGAATGAGATTATTGTTGCGGAAGATCTTGAACGCTGAATTGGATGTAAAATATTTCGGACCACTGACTTTTCTCTTGGGCATACAATTTAATCGTGAACCGCAAGGTGTGTTGCATGCCCATCAAAAGACTTATATAGAAAACAAACTGAAACGTTTCAACGTGGAATTTTGCAAACCTGTTGCAACACAATGTCTACCAGGTCAACATTTAGTCAAGACCACATTGCTTACCATGGAAGAAGAAAACGAAATGAAGTGTGTTCCATATCGACAAATGGTTGGCTGCCTTTCGTATTTGGCACTCGCTACCCGTCCAGATATTGCATACGCTGTAAACGCAGCGGCGGTTCATTCTGCTAGCCCAGGGACTATACACTGGATGGCTGCGAAGAGAATCCTCAGATATCTTCGTGGAACCATCGATCGTAGACTGACTTTTCATCCAAGAACTGCACGACTTGAGATTTTTGCTGATGCCAGTCATGCCCCGAATGCGGACGATCGCAAATCTATTTCCGGTGTTTTGGTGTATTATGCTAGTACACCAGTCCTATGGAGGGCGACAAAACAGAAGAGTGTGTCGTTATCTACCATGGAGTCTGAATGCCGGGTTATGCCTTGCGTTACGTGAAGCGTTCTGGATGAGAGCCCTTATAAAAGAAATTGGGTTCTATGAAGATGGAGAAGCACCCACAGTAGTGCGTACGGACTCATTGAGCGCTATACAGCATGCCAGCTCACAAATAGAGCGCTCGAGGTCCAAGCATATTGAAATTGTGTACCATTTTGTGAGAGAGAAGATAACAGATGGAGAGCAACAACTGAACAACTGAAATACGTTCCAACTGAGCGCAACTGGGCGGACTTGTGCACGAAAGCCGTTACAACCTAAGTGCATAATAATCTTTGTCTTGGTTTCTCTTTCTCGAATAGGTACTAGTGCTTTTCGTTAGAATACTGATGCGAAGATGCTCCTAATCACACAGGGGCACGAAGAGTCCTGGGGTCTACGCCTTTATATGCCGGACTCCTCATGATGATTTGGACATAAATCCACGTTATCAAGTTAGCTGGTTGCCGTAGTGATGTAACGTAGGCAATCCGCAAGAATAGTTTAAGTGTCGTTTAATAATAATGATGTTGTATAAACAATACATTGTAAACAAGGCTGAGCAGTTGTCAGCCTTCACTTCTTTCCAATCCTCCAAACCTTTCAGTTACCGTTTTTGTAAATATCCCCACTTCGCCATGTTAGTTTGATTTGTGAAATATAATCATAAACTTTAACCAGTCTTTCTTTGCCAGTGTGGTAATTTCTCCTCTACACGATCCATCTTTACATCGAATATATTCCACTTCGCTTTACGTTTTCTGATCCAACATTTATGCATGCAGTCGATTGTTGCTGCCCACTTTGAAACAATTCAGCTCAGCTCTGAAAGCTTGAATCTACGAAATAAATACGTCGTTCTATCGTTTCCAGCTGCCAATTAACAACATTGCTTAAATTGGCTTAAAAATATATGCGTTTAGCTGAAACACGGATTCTTTCTACAGCCTTTATTGGAGAGCCGTAGCAGATGCTATGCGCCCTCTACGCCACAGACTCAAATACAGTAGCACCAAGCAAGTACAACAGCAACACAGCATAACGCACTGAGGGCAATGAGTGGTGAGGGCCCGAGATCATAGAAGCACACCCTTGTTCACATAAAACCACGCCACTGCTTGAAGCCGATTGCAAACCACTGGCGACACAGGCGTAGATGCCAATAGGGTCTTAATCCCTGCAGATCCGATGCATGCAATGAGTACCCTACGCTGCTCCACATATTTCGGACTCACAAAGAGAAAATGCTCAATCGTCTCATCTTCATTATAATGACTACACAGAAGAGACGGCACCCACCCCAATCGACTACAATGATGGGCCAGCTGGGTACAGCCTGTGCGAAGCCTGGAGATGTTGCGTGCTGAAGTAGCACTGAGACTACCAAGAGCAGAGTGCAGAGTGCAGTCTGGATGCAACATATACAGAGTACACCCTAACTGAGACGCAGACCACTCCTGCTGCCACTGCTTATGTAGCCAGTTCCACAAAAGTGCGGAGGCTGCCTGCAGCCAAAGCAACAGTCACATAAATGCCTTGACCCGGGTGAAGAGCCGCTTCTCTAGCCATCCGATCAGCCCCTTCATTTCTGCAAACTCCAACGTGGGCTTCACCCACAGAACAGAGAACACAGCCCGCCGTGACACCAACCAAAACTTGAGGCATACCTAGTACTCCAAAGGGTCTGAAAAACTTCAAGCCAGCCACTACACCCTTCAAAATCGCAATACTTGCCATGGAGTCAGTGAAAGTGTAAAGCACGGTAGATCCAGGTCAAGAACCACATCAAGCGCCACTGATAAGCCCATGAGCTCACACATCATGCTCGATGTTACACACTTCACTACTCGACGGACACCAAGCTTAAAGGCCGGGACGAACACACCCACTCCACCACAAAAGGCCTGCGGGATTCTTTCACGAGTATTTATTGGGAGCCATGGCCCACAGCCGTATGCCCCATCCAAAACTACAATAACTGCAACACACACTTCTACACAGCAACTATACCATTAATAGTAGACCTCCACCTTGCACCACTATCCAACCACTTCTCTATTCTACCCACCTCCTTCCCACTGTAGAGCTCTCCATGATACCCTGTCGCACTCTTCATTTCGGATTCTTTCGACTACATGTTTATTCCGGGTTTTGGCCCAAGGCCATGCACCCGTTACTACAACCAAAACAACGTAACACAACTAAAACAACCAAACCAACGTAACACTGACCACTCTACAGCCCTTGCAACATACGCTAAACACACCCTAACACTGTACTAGCAATCTCCACACATTCTTTCATTCTTTCTTTCATTCTTTCATTTTGCCCATCAACAATAAATTTATTAGCAAAGACATAACACGTGCACGAAGAATAGATCTGGCGTTTGCTGAGTGGCATTAATGCCTAATTAGAATGGTTAAAACAATGTAAAACAATCATACTAATCGTTCAGGGACCCATAACCCCAGAGTGGCTCAACGAATTGAAAAGTGGTCTCTGCAAGGTTGAAGCCCAAGGAAAATTTATGGCTTAGATCATGTTTCAGATTTTAGGTAGGTGCAGTAGTTTTTGTTTTTTTCTGAAACCGTGTCACACGGTACAAGAACAAAAACCAGAACAACAACAACAAGAAATGAACATTTTAAAATTACGTGTGGCTTCGTACGTTTATTCTTGCACGTAATTGCATAAAAGTTGGTATAAATAATTAAATATACCTTCCTTACCTGTCTTCTAGCTGGCCAAGTTTGGTCGAAATATATTGAATAGGAACGGAGAAATTATTAATTTTAGTTTTGCTGGAGAGAGGACTTCAATCATATACAGGGTGGGGCAGAAAGGAAGGGCCAACCCTGGCAATCAGACATGGCTAATGCTAGGGCAATGAAAATTTGTATGGTATGTAAGTGAAAGGGGGGCCAACTAACCATGTATCGATCACTGACCTTGGCCAAGACTTTCAAGGTCATCATCATGCTAACTTTTTAACTACGCTTCGTAGAACCCCAGTGTAAATTAGAAACTTGTAGACATTGGCAAGGCATAGCCATTGGAGAAAACAGAACGAAATTCGGTAGGTTAGTTTAGGAATTACGGAAATGACAAGTATCGGTTTTGCTGACCGAGGGGCTTTCCTGCCAAACAGATGTGTCCAATACCATGCAAATTGGCATTTTTCAGTCGCCATGGTCATCTCGGAAACAAATTCAGAAATGTTAACCTAACGGACGAAAAACTTTTAGTCTTATTTACAGCTGACCAGAGCGACTGTTTGTTTAATATGCTGTAATTTACAATACCATTCTGCCCATACGTGTACCTAATGACCCTGGCAAAAAATGTTGAAAGCATTTTAAATCTGTAACGTGTCCAGTCATAAGTATGTCAGTTGCTGTTTGTTCGCAAATTACGTTAACAAACACTTTTTTCTAACAATTTGTACGCCTACCCCCCCCCCCACCTTTGTAACACCAACGTAACACTTTGCATAACCCACACTTGAAATTACGTTACATATTCGAACTCCTTCAATCAATCGTAAACATTTTTTGGGATAAATTCGTTTTTGAAGCTGAACTTGGTATCAAAGGGCGTAATAACCAGTGATGTTGAAAAAAATAAAGCTTTCAAGTTGTAAACAAACGTCAGAAAAATAGTTTAGCCAATAGAATTTAGCGAAAAAATTTGGAAAAACGTTTGCGAACAATAATTTATCAAATATTTGTGAATTACGAAACACTTCGTCATACTCCCCCCCCCCCTCCACCATCATAACAGGTGGTAACACAGTTACTGAATCCTCCCTCCCCTTTTCAGGCTTTATGTAATTCGTGAACGCTTCCCATGCAGGCTTCACGTACTTCCACGACCACTGTACTTTTATTGCCACTCAGTGTTTAGCAGGAAAGCTACTCGGTAGCAAAAGAGAATGATGCTGATAATTTCCGTAATTCCTAAACTAATGTACCGAATTTCGTTCCGTTTTTTTTAACGGCCATGCCTTGCCAATGTCTACAAGTTTCTAATTTACCCTACGGTTCTACGAAGCATTGTTAAAAAGTTGGCATTATGATGACCTTGAAAATGGGCGTTAAGTTAAGGTCATTGAGCGACACGTGATTAGTTGGCCCCCTGTTCGCCTATATACCATGCAAAGTTTCAGTGCCCTAGCATTAACCAGGGGTGATTACCAGGGGTGGCCCTTCCTTTCTGCCCCACCCTGTATACACGGATATCACCGTATATGATACATCTGGTCCAGGGTTCGAGCCCTGAGTGATGCACATCTTTTTTTTCTTTCTGCTTTTATAAGTTCTATTCACACGTAATCCACCGAGCAAGGCAAGGGATGCTTGCTTAAATTTTATCTTCATTAACCCTAATTGAAACCCATAGTTGCTGAAGGAGTCGGATGATCTCTGAACAGATATGGCTGGTACTTTGTCTAGTCCCATTTTTATAGTAATTTATTGATGAATCTGTGATTGGAGTACATACATCAAGAAACTATAGCTGAGAGCTCTCACTCTTCAGCCATGATGACCACCAATTGTGAAATACATATAAAGATCGTTTCAACGTGAAAATCAAGATAGAAGTCAGAATAACGGTGTAACCTTGACCACTATAATTATTATTAGATTTAGCGCTGTTGTCCGTAACATAACAATCTGATAAGTAGGTGACATGTCGTACGTTTGTTTGTTTATTGATAACGTTTAGACAGCTGTAAAGCTACACGCTTCCTTCGACAACGCCTTCAAAGGACATTACATGCTGTCGAGTTACGATCGTTGAATTTCAAATCGAAAGGGTTTTAGAACCGTTCAGTATTTTGCGAAGAAATTACAATAGCTGCTTACAGATGGAGTTTTGACTTTTACGGGAAAAGGTATGTAGCTTTTTTCAAGCAAGAATTTATTTTTTACGCTACTCTGAATCCTAATGTATTGAAAAAAAAAAACGTTAACGGTGACAATCTGACTTGATCTCTACTAGTTAGCATCATCCACAATCCAACAGCTTCTTCACACTGAGTTCATACCAACGCCTCGTTACAGGACCTGTAAACATACTCAGCCCTTTCGATACCATTCTTTTCATCAACTTTTTTTTTGTTAGTTTCTAATTATTGAGTTGAGTTTATTATTATTATTATTTAGAAACAAATATTTCCAAAAATCAGAACTCAGGATTTCATGCCAGAAATTATTTGAGTTTCCTAGCATGTCTAAATGTATTATTTTTTTTAAATGGTGCTAACTAGGTAAGTGACAGCCGTCAGTGCGTAAAGCGAACTGCCGTTGCAGACTTATACAGGTAGGTAGCGCCACAATCCCACATGTCATAAAGTCGCAAGGCAAGATTAGATTAAGTATTATGCTCAGCTAGGTATTGGTGTTACGTTAGTGTAATTAATTCTGTACAAAGCAAACTT
>JAHWFP010098157.1:0-12288 GCA_023313725.1 Lithobius niger | reverse complement strand
GGACATTCGCTGGATGGTCTGCTCGACCTTCATGTCACCTACGACAGCAAAGAACCATCGTGGGCGAATCTGAACAACCCACTGGCCCACAGAAAAGTGTTGGTAGAGCTCAGGAAGAATGAAGAGTTCAAGATAACAAGGGCCATAACGCAGGTAGTTGATACAGTTACATTCTGCAAAGATTGGCATAGAACCTCGACAGTAGCTCAAACATGCTACTTTTCCTCTCTCTTGGCTACTACAGCATTCTTTATGTTTTTTGCACTGATGCCACCGACAAAAGGTGGAGGATCGGCCGTTTTTCTTCGCTACGATTATTTATGTAAACGTAATTAACAAATAGTGTAGATTGTCGTCACGCAGTGTCCCTACTAAGCTAAAAGTAGGTACTCACTGCAGCCAAACTCCAAAGAATTGGCAGAGCTCAGACTCGCCCTCGCACTCCTTCTCACATTTTCAGAAGTAAAGATGTAATTCCTCCACTTGTTCAATCAGGGCCTGAAATTCTTGCGGGCAATGTTGTTTTTACTAAGGTTAATTTGCAGGACCTTCAATTGCACGAGCACTGGATATGCAGCCACGTCATTGTTATTCCAGAATATCTTCCGCTGGAGCGAACGAATCTGATCCTCCACACAATCAGCATACCAGTGAGAGCCCGGACATAATGGCTGCCACTTAACACTGAGTCTATCACACCTGGTCTAAACACTGCACACTCAATAAGTGCAACATTTGGGCCAGAACCTCACAGTAGTTTTTCCTGGCACTGAGCAGAGTACAGTAGTTTAATCTGCTAATACAGTGCTATAATGTAGTGATCATTACAGTTATATATAATAACCAACTCAGTTTGTGCGCATGCGTCACGGTAAACAGCAGCAACAAAAAAAAATTTACCTAATGGTGGAAAGTTAGCGTATGGTGTGATTTCAGTTATAAGTGAATTTCCCAACGTAACAAAATGATCTTCCTTGACCATGACCGTTGAAGGAAAAGATGACCTCAAATGGTGAAAACAACGTCAAAAATGAATCCTCGCACCAAATTCAGTATAATCTAGACTCACGCTAGTGTGTCGCCGCCAAGTAACAGTAGATCATCCCATTGTAGACATCCGATTGTTAAAAAATTGATTGTTAATGATAAAAAGGCGGCTCACTAGCAGACATGCGTCTGTTAACTGTAAGCAACTGAAAGCATATTTTGGCATGTTGAGGATAAATCCCAATGCGACAGAAATGTTTCAAATTGTGGAAAATGTAAGGCAAAGGGTCAGAGATTAAGAAAAACCAAAATTTAAAGGATGAGTGTCCACCAATCATACAGAAAAAGATGCGTCAATAACGTTGTTTTTATTTACTGGCTAGCTAGGGCAAAATTTTTCCCATGTTAAATCCCATAGACTTTTTGCTCATGCCTAGCGCAAAATTTAGAAGGCCTACGTACCTGAACTTTTTGCACACGGATGCATGGTGATCTGAGGATGGTCCTTTTGTTGGTTTGGGGGTTGTAGGGGTCAGGACAAATGCGTGGGAGGGTTTTGAAATTCGCCACCAGGGAAATTAAATTTCGTGTCTTTTCCAAGTTGCAACCAACGATTTCAAGCAACAATGGCTTGAACAATCAACACTGGTCCTTAGATTAATTGTAAAAGCCTGGACGAACAAAAAACTGAACTGTAACGAAGGACAAAATAAGGAAACATTAACGTTTCCGTGGATTGCGTAAGAATAAAGGGATGCACGTTACATGATGGTTATGCAACAATACGAGCATCGACGAGCATCGACGAGCATCGACGAGCAGTGTTTTTGTTAATAACCAAAAAATAAAATGCTTCGCCGTCTGCTATTTTAGTAACAGCGACCATCGGGGGTTTTTGCATGTCAACGAAATCGGGAAAAATTTAGGGGAAGATGCAGGGAAACAAAACAACTGAAAGGGACGCGCTGATTGAGTGAGCGAAGCGAACGAAATCAGCGATTGTTAGCTAGTGTGTGCAAAAATGGGAGTGAAGATTATAAATGTGAAAATTCATAGAAATTAAATTCCTCTATAAAAAAGGTACACATGAAGATAAGACGGTGTAACCTTATGTACGTTCACAGTCCTATGAAAGTTGTGATATTTACCCAAAACAAAAACTGGTAGAAAAACCTGCCAAGTTTCTAAAAACGATCGGCCTTTGAAGGTAGTGATATCATTCAACCAGGAAAGGGCGCCAAGGTCAATCGTATTAGCCAAGTTATTCGCACCCAATAATACTTTGGACGTTCAATGAAAACTTGAAGATTGCTACAGGGAGTAGCAATCTTCAAGTTTTCATTTAACTTTCGAACTATTAGTCGGTGCGATTAACTTGGCTTATTATTATTATTATATGAAGGCAAACCAAGCAGTGCTACATAAAAATACAAACTACGTTTCGAAAATTATCAATTTTCGTCTTCAGGTCAACAATAAAATTGAAGCATGGCAAAAGCCACTAAGTCAACCTATATTAAAAGCATAAAACAGACATTTACAACGGACAAAAACCACCAATTTCTCCCCTCAAAAGAGGGAGAAATGGCAGCCGAAAATCAACGACCCACCTGCTCCGTTGGGATGCCACGTCGCAAGGCAAGGTGTATGCAAATCGGGGTCACGTGTTTCAAAGACGTGAGGATGGTCCTTTTGTTGGTTTGGGGGTTGTAGGGGTCATGACAAATGAGTGGGAAGGTTTTGAAATTCGCCACTAGCGAATTTAAATTTCGTTTCTTTCCAAGTTGCAACTAAAGATTTTAAGCAATAATGGCTTGAACAATCAAGACTGGTCCTTAGATTTATTGTAAAAGCTTGGACGAACTAAAAACTGAACTGTAACGAAGGAGAAAATAAAGAAACATTAACGTTGCCGTGGATTGCGTAAGAATAAAAGGATGCACGTTAGATGATGGTTACGCAACAATACGATCATACACGTGCTAATGGGTTTTTTGTTAATAACCCAAAAATAAAATGCTTCGCGTTCTGCTGTTTTAGTAACAGCGACCTTCGGAGGTTTCTGCATGACTAAATGTGAACGAAATCTTGAAAAATTAAGGGGAAGGTGTAGGGATAAACAAAACAACTGAAGGGGATGCGCTGATTGAGTGAGCGGAGCGAACGAAATCAGCGATTGTTAGCCAGTGTTTGCAAAAATGGGATTGAAGCATCTTAAACAGACGGTGTAACCTTATGTACGTTCACAGTCCTATGAAAGTTGTGATATCCACCCAAAACCAAGACTAGTAGAAAAACCCGCAAGTTTCCAAAAACGGTCGGCCTTTGAAGGTAGTGACATCATTCCACCAAGGAAAGGCCGCCAATGTTAATTCTATTGGCCAAGTAAATCGCACCGAATAATACTTTGGACTTTAAATGAAAACTTGAAGATTACTACCGCTAGTAGCAATCTTCTAGTTTTCATTTAACTTTCGAACTATTAGTATGTGCGATTAACTTGGCTAATAGGATTAACCTTGGCGGCCTTTCCCTGGTGGAATGATCAAAGGCCAACCGTTTTTGGAAATTTGGCTGGTTTTTCTACCAGTTTTGGTTTTGGGTGGATTAGAGTCATCACGTGTGAATATACCTAAAATCACAAAGAGTTGAATATTCATAATGGCCGATGGCGGCCATATTGGATTTGGCCATAGTGCCATTCGGGGCACTATGGCCGACAAACACCTCGGTAATTTTACATCCCTAGGAACCCACTGACTGAAAGGCATTGAGAAATTTTCCCAACACCATTTTGCAAATGGGTCCGCAGGCCAGGTATTGGACTACGAAATATATTTTATTTTTTTCACTTTCCGTTTTACTGTATATCCGCAGTAAATGGATTGGGCTGGTAGGGGAGGGGGGTGAGTGTTAGAAGTGTCTCGATGTGTGAGCGCCCTTGGAAGCAAGATGCGGGAAAACACGGTTAATGTTTAGCTTTCTTTTTTGTACTTATTCAACGATGTTTTAAACGCTCGGTGACATGCTTGAGGCCATCACGTAACAATTGACAGAACTACAGGTGACAAGCTTACCTAGATGTATTGTTGTGGTACCTTCATTGTTTTAATAATTGTTGATTGTTGTTGTAATAAATTAACTGAGCAAAAAACGGCTTGGCCGCTTAGAAAAAAAACATTAGAGCTCGTATCCCCATACTCACAGCCGTGAAGGTGCACGAATAAAAACGGATTAGAGTTCACTCGAACGCAACGAACTATAATTTGAACTCCAATAGCAGGGAACAAGGACTGTTTTTGATCAATGGTTATGTCAGAAAGAAAGTGTAGTTTATGTTTGAAAAGTTTAATGTTTCGGTGTTTGGGTGTTTATAATTTGTGTATTATACAGACCTTTTTATATATTTTTCTGTGTTTGTTGTTCCATATTAAATCTGTTTCGTGTGAGTGGGTATATGTGTATTTTAAGAGCATTTATAATTTGTGAAACAAGCAGACTCCTAGTTAAGGCATTATTTTTGCCTGTGTTTGTATTTGAAGGTTGTTTGAAGTGGTATTTCTAGTTCGTTTGAGTAATTACGTGTTCATTTTGTGTATGCATTTTTATCTTTCAATTTTGTAGCGTTTTGCTGTTTATGGCGTTATTTTGTGTGTGTTTGTGGGTTTACGTTTTGCGAATTGGAGTTCAAATTATAGTTCGTTGCGTTCGAGTGAACTCTAATCCGTTTTTATTCGTGCACCTTCACGGCTGTGAGTATGGGGATACGAGCTCTAATGTTTTTTTTTCTAAACGGCGAAGCCGTTTTTTGCTCAGTTAATTTGTTGGCTTTTTTCACTTCATTTTTATATTAATTGCTACGGCCTAGTCTATTATGTGTCCACTGTCCACCGATTTTTGTTTTCGAAAAATGGAACATTAGAAATGCATACTTACGTTCAGGTTACGCCCAAGAACACATTAGCGTGTGTCTAGATTTAGCATGCGTCATCTCGATGAGTAGTTGATTCTGGATTGTTGCAGTATCATGGCAAACAATCACGGAAACAAGTCAACTGGCTTCCCGAAGCCTGGATTGAAAAAATAAATAAATCACTCAGTCATGTCGGCCGCCCAATTTTGAGGCCTCAAAATTTAAGACTTCGCACGCTACGGTTTAAAACTTGAAGATTTAAGGCAAAATCAAGACCATTTAATTTTGGTTCCTCACAACGAGCTGGCTAACTCAAACAACGACAATGTTAGTTTCCCAGCACCCAACCATCGTTGCATCTAAATAAAAAAAAAGGGGGGGGTTTTAGCGAGCGTTAACCGCACCATCGTTGCATCTAAAAAAGGGTTAAAGGGTTTAACGAGCGTTAACCACTCCTGGTCATCTGCCCGAAGCCCTAAGGCCCTATGTCTGCAACATAGGCCCTAAGGCCCTATCTGGCTGTTCCATCGTTGCATCTTGTTCGAGTGAGCTATAATCCGATATTGTGCGCCTCGCCTATTGTTACCCTATTGTTACATGTTGCAGTATTGTAACATTTTGACATTGTTAGCCGCTCCGCCGCCTCCGCCTCCTCCTCCTGTCCAATTTTCTGAAATTCTCGTGCGCAAACGAACTCTAATAAGCCGGCCGTGCTAATAAGTCTTAGTGACCGAGTTAGCCTACTTGCTACTAGGAATGATAAGCTTGAGTAACAGGGGAAAAGAGCCATGTTAACTAACGCAATCAGCTTATGTAGACACACGCTAGTGTGTCGCCGCCATGTGATAGTAGCTCATCCAATTGTAGACATCCGATTGTCAAAAGATTAATCGTTGATAAAAAGGCGGCCTGACTAGCAGACATGTGTCTGTTAACTGTAAGCAACTAAAAGCATATTTGACCATGTTGAGGATAAATCCCAATGCGACAGAAATCTTTCAATTTGTGATAAATGTAAGGGAAAGAGTCAGAGATAAAGAAAACCTAAAATTTAAAGGATGAGTGTCCACCAATCATAGACAGAACGATGCGTCAATAACGTTGTTTTTATGTTACTGTCTAGCTAGCTAGCTGACTAGCTAATAAGATTTTTCCCATGTTAAATCCCAGACTTTTGCTCATGGCTAGCGCAAAACTGAGAAGGCCTACATATCTGAACTTTGGCACACGGATGCGTGGTGATCTGAACGTGGTCCTTTTGTTGGTTTGGGAGTTGTACGGGTCAGGACAAACGCGTGGGAGGGTTTTTAAATTCGCCACCAGGGAATTTAAATTTTGTTTCTTTTCCAAGTTGCAACAAAAATTTCAAGCAACAATGGCTTGAATAATCAACACTGGTCCTTAAATTTATTGTAAAAGCCTGGACGAACTAAAAGCTGAACCGTAACAAAGGACAAAATATGGAAACATTAACGTTGCCGTGGTTTGCGTAAGAATAAAAGGGTGCACGTTAGGTGATGGTTACGCAACAATACGAGCATACACGAGCAATCGGAGTTTTGGCTAATAACCAAAAAATAAAATGCTTCTCGTTCTGCTGTTTTTGTAACAGTGATCTTTGCGGGTTTCTGGATAACTATACCACACGCCATGGCTGTTTGCTGTGACGTGCATATCACGTGACTGGGCTAGTCCAATCTGACGGCCAAACAGCCGTTGTTCTCGTTCGTCACTGGCGAACTCATGGTGACGTCACGGCAAATAGCCATTGCGCATGGTTTAAATGTGATCGAAGAAGCAAACGAAAAAACTTCTCAATTTTGCTAATCTAACGGCTAATTGGCAATGGTAAATTTGAAAATTATCAATGTGAAAATTTATAGATATAAAATTTCTCCAGAAAAAAAAGTTGAGATGAAGATAAGACGGTGTAATCTTTTGTACGTTAACAGATATGAAAGTTGTGATATCCACCCAAAACCAAAACTGACGTAAAAAGCCGCCAAGTTTTCAAAAAGATCTGCCTTTGAAAGTAGTGACATCATTCAACCAAGGAAAGGCCCCCCAGGTTAATCCTATTAGCCAACTTAATCGCACCGAATAATACTTTGGACGTTAAATGAAAACTTAAAAATTGCTACAGCAGGTAGCAATGTTCTAGTTTTCATTTAACTTTCGAATTTTAAGTTAGTCGGTGCGATTACCTTGACTAATAAATTTAACCTTGGCGGCCTTTCCCTGGTTGAATGATATCACTACCTTTAAAGACCGATCCTTTTTAGAAACATGGCGGTTTTTTATACCAGTTTTGGTTTTGGGTGGATATTATATTGCTGCTCGGACATGTGATCAGGTATGATCACACTGATCACATGTGTACAGAAGGTCAGTTCATATTACACTAATAAAGGGGTGCTTTACACATCCAGGGAATGATCCAGGGAATCAAGGAAGTATCCTGCGTTTATTTTGGGAGGGATGATTTTTTTTCCATTCAGGGTACGAGTTCAGCAACTAGTAAACATACGAAATATAGGTGCCAACTCGTTCAGAACAAGGGCATTCAAAAACACTAAATTATTCAGATTGATCAACCCTTTCTCCTCTGCTGTAAAGTTATTAACACGGCCGTTTGCATTACAGTTCGTTTGCGTACGAGAATTTTTAAAATCTGGACAGGAGGAGGCAGGGAGGCCCCAGAATGCAATGCTGAAACATGTGACAATGTGGCAACAATACGCGAGGCACACAAGATCGAATTATAGCTGACTCGAACAAAATGCAACGATGCTTGAGTGCGGGGAAAGGAACATGGTTGTTGTATCTTGTTTGAGTTAGCATTTTTAGCCAGAGAAAGGTTAAAGGTCCATTCCTCCCAAAGCCATTTATCTCAATCCTCCACATCAAGTACGGCTCCAAAGGTCTATTTACTTACCGTTTGTCTTTCCCTTGCTAAAAACCCGTTTTATGTGGCGTCTACAAGATTTTCTGTTAAATATTGGGGAACTATATTTACTGTATCCTGCACTATATGATCCTTTCTGCGCCTACAATAACCTTGAAGTTCCATCTGTGTGTGTGCAGTACTAATTTTAATCGTTTGCTAATAATTACCATGAGATCAAAAATCTAGACTAATGCGGCAAAAATTAAAATTAATTATACCAATACTTCGCCAAAGAAAAATTCTAATATAGTAGCCTAAAAAATTATAAATTTTGATGTTAAAATACGAAAATCATTCCGGTTTGTGACGACACAATCTTTAATTTGATGCTGTTTCGTATACTCGCCAACTGATATAGTAGCTGCGTTCCTCGCTGCGAGGATCGCACCTTCTATTTCAGCTGACATTGGCAATGGTAACATGCGCGGAGGCGATGTTATAAAGGTGATTCTCAGATAATGTCAAATTTTCACTTTTGAAAAACTGAAATTTTTATTATCACAAAACTGTTTAATTTTTGTTTTTTCTGCATGTAGAATGACTATTTTGCATAAATTTATGACTTGCAAGGAAACAAATTTCACCGATAAAAAGTTATGGGCCTTAGAATGGTGTTGAATGTGAAAAAAACCTCATTACCATCACGCTCTGTTTTATGGCTGCTTTCAATAGTTCTTTGACTTGCATGGGCTGACGTTTTGATTTATTTGAGTAACCAACCACCATGCAAATGAAAATCAAGGAGATACTTCAACTGACTGAATAAGACAGTTAAACAGTTTATTTTTTGGTTGCAATATTGTAATTTTCCAAATTTTACATCAAAAAATTTCCTTTATTGACTTATTCTGATGCCAAGAAGACATAGTAATTTTATTATTGTTCGCCCTAATATAATGAAATTGTTTCTGAGCCGTAACGCCTGGTGATTATTGTGAAGGACTTGAAAGGCGATGAAAATATGCACTGTAATGACATTAACTGTGATGGTAATGACTAGATGGGAATAACATTGGAACTGAAATTTCAGTTAAATCGATTTGAAATTCAAGTGTTTGTAACTAACCGGAAATATCCTACAAGCTTTACAGTGACGTTTTTTAGTTTAAAAAACCTTCCTTTAGTGACCTCTTCCCCTCCCTACCCCGCACAATATCTGCGTCATTACCATCACGTTAAATCATTACCATAACGGAATTTGTTGCTGAAATGATGGTAATGATGCGTGATGGTAATGACGATCGGACAGATTCCGCAACTTTCTATTTAAATCACCAAGTAGATGTTAAGCTTAACATTAGTTTCCGCTACGTACATGTTGAATACAAGTACCTAAGGTAATTTTCTGGGTTTACAAAGCTTACGTAACTATTTCTTACAGGGTATGGTAATGATGTTCTTATTTATACCCTCCTGATTCTAGCCTTTTGTTGCTTTCCTTACAGAAAACGATGAGTTCGTGGTGCCGAATTGTTGCATGATGCGTCAGCTCTATCTATATATATAATTACACAAGTTCCGCAGCGCGGCCATCTGCAGCAGCCAGCAGCAGCCATCTGCAGCGCAGCAGCAAGCAGGACATACGATGCCATCTCCACCATCTACCGGCGGAACGGCAAATTATAAAAGTAGCAGCCAAGCCCCGCTGATATAGTAGCTGCGCCCGGAACGCAACGGCCAGCAGCGCGAACATACGATGCCATCTACCGACCGAACGGCAAATTAAATGAGGGGGGGCGCCCCCCCCCCCCCCCGGGGCGGGGGCGGGGAGCGAGACGACGCGGAATGAGCGAGCGAAATGAGCGACTTCGCTAGTGCCCAATAATGCTTGTAGCAGTACCATATGTAATAAGCCTGACATCTAGTGGCGACTAGGACAATTAACAATGAGCGTTACGGTAATGATGGTAGAAGTTTGGGACAGGCATAAAAACTGTAAATTGCAAAAATTCAGGAGTATAATTGGCATAACAGTAGCAGATTTTAAATATTCAACACTTTTTAAAAATGGAATGAAAGGACTTGCAATCTTTTGAGACAATTTTGCATGTCGAATGTTGTATGCAAGTCAAGTCTCATAGGTGTGGGACGCGTGATGGTAATGATATTTTCGTCATTAAAGCATAACTGACAACTGATCTGAGTTTACTTTAGCTATATGAATATCGTTCGTCTATGTTCTATAAGTGTCGCTCATCATTTGTGGACCAAAAATTCTTCAAAAAACAAGAAATTGTTTTGGTGAGACGATTGGGACAAGAAATTTGACATTATCTGAGAATCACCCATAAGGCAGACGGAATGTGCCTTTAAATCATAACAAATAATATGTTTCCGCGATTGTTTGCCATGATACTGCATCTGCCTGCATCAATCCAGAATCAACTACTCGTCCAGATGACACATGCTAAATCTAGACATACGCTAGTGTGTTGCCATCAAATAATAAACATGGGACAAACCTGAACATAAATACGAAATCCTCATGTTTCGTTTTTTTCGGACAAAAATTGGGTGGACAGTGCACATACCGTACACATGATTGACTAAACCGTACCATAAATAAACAAGCGGCTACAGCGACTACCTAGTCGCATCCGGTCTTCAGTGTAGTCCTGCCACTACCAATAGTGACGCACACTTCTCTATCACGCATTGCAACAGCTATCTCTATTATATAATCTAAAAGCAGTAACCATCAGAATACCCCGTTAAAAATGTGTTAGCTTTTAAGCTTATTTTACATTTTAGGCGTAATTGTCAGCGTTTAGGCCTAATTTACAACTTTCATTTCGTAAGAAGCAACTGACGGAGATTTGGATTGTATACAGTAAGCCTATTCATTTTTGCAACACGGTATGCCTCGATCCGGGCACACAGTGTTACAACGTAATACGCAACGTAGCCTATATAGATCAGTGGTAGTAGGGAAGGGACAGGAGAGACGCTGTTGAGAAATCCATCAGCGACTCGTAGCATCTTAACGTTGCCATGGTAACGTGATACTAGGCTTAATTTTCATCTTTTAGGCCTAATTTTTTTAACGGCAGTTTTAGTTTCGTAAGTAGCAGATAGGCCTAATGGAGAATTTGGTTCGATCGTAAGCCTATTCATTCATGCAACAATGCGACAAGACTCTTTTAAACGAAGCTAAAATGTTTTTGTTTTTACGGCTGCGTTAACACAAATCCTTAGAATTTCAATTCGACGATCAAATGTTATTATTTAATTTAGTTACGTCGAAGAAGTCTATTAGCTATAAGGAGGTAACGATGTTTTAATTTGCCATGTTATTTAACTAACTTTTGACAATGAATCGAATGTTGTAAACAGTGGTCGACTGGTCGTCTCTATCTGGTACCGTCACAAAGTTGAAACAAGGGGCTACAGCGACTATATAGTCGCATTGGTCTTCTGTACAGTTCGTCCACTTCCAATGTTGAGGCGCACACCTCTATCATGCACTACAACATCTATCTCTATTACATAATCTAAAAAAAAGTAACCATCAGAATTGCCTGTTACAAATGTGTTACCTCTTCAGCTTATTTTACGTTTTAGGCATAATTGTCAGCATTTCGGCCTAATTTACAACTTTCATTTCGTAAGTAGCAACTAACAGAGATTTGGATTGTATACAGTAAGCCTATTCATTTTTGCAACACGGTATGCCTCCGCGCACACAGTTACAGTGTTACAACGTAATGCGCAACGTAGCCTAATATAGATCAGTGGTAGTAGGGAAGGGACAGGAGAAACGCTGCAGCAGCGACTCGTAGCAACTATTGACGTTGCCATGGTAACGTGATTTTAGATCTAATTTTCATTTTTTAGGCCTAATTTTTTTAACGGCAGTTTTGGTTTCGTAAGTAGCAGATAGGCCTAATGGAGAATTTGGTTCGATCGTAAGCCTATTCATTCATGCAACAATGCGACAAGACTCTTTTAAACGAAGCTAAAATGTTTTTGTTTTTACGGCTGCGTTAACACAAATCTTTAGGATTTCAATTCGACGATAAAATGTTATTTAATTTAGTTACGTCGAAGAAGTCTATTAGCTATAAGGAGGCAACGATGTTTTAATTTGCCATGTTATTTAACTAACTTTTGACACTGAATCGAACGTTGTGCGCCATTAAGCCTCATTCCCCCCCCCCCCCCCTCGAACGTTGTAAACAGTGGTCGTCAATTTCTGGTACCGTTGCGAAGTTGAAAAAAGCGACGGACGGACGGACAAAGTCGTTGCAATAGTCTTCTCAGCCGGTACGGCTGTACAGAAGACTAAAAAGCGACGGACGGACGAACGGACAAAGTTGTTGTAATAGTCTTCTCAGCCGGCACGGCTGTACAGAAGACTAAAAAACGACAAACGGACGAACGGACAAAGTCGTTGCAATAGTCTTCTCAGCCGGTACGGCTGTACAGAAGACTAAAAAGCGAC
>JAHWFP010098156.1:0-21975 GCA_023313725.1 Lithobius niger | reverse complement strand
AGGGGGGGGGGGAGGGGGAGAAGAGGAACGCTCCCCCTCCCCCCTCTAGTTACACCACTATTTTGAAAAAACGTGATCGCTTCTTTTATCATTTATACACCAAACCTCGCATGCGGTGGCAAGCTCTCTAGAGGCGCGCATAAAGATAAGTGCTGGATTCATCAGCACAGCACTGGGCAGAAGGCAGAAACCGTATAAACAGAGCACTGAGCAGAAATCATACGATAAGTGGTTACGAGGAACATTCAGAATTAAATTTTGCAACACAATGGAAATCATTGTAGGATATTTCGATCGGCCAAGTAATTGTGAACTTCAGAACCAGAAGTGTCATAAAGGAGCAACCGTAGGACTCGAAGGAGTATCTATAATAATATTACAGCAAGTTTCATCTCTTGTTATATGGGTCGCATGTGGAAAGACTGGTCTGAAGTGTTTTCTGGAATAAACCACGTCAAAAATGCGCTGAATAGGTTTAACCCAATCGATGGGCACGAAAGGACACCACTCATGCTACGATTAGGCCAGGCATGCGGTACCTCTGCGTGCAACAGCACTCGACGAGCGTGAAGCGATGAAGTAGATGACTTCTTCAAGCCAATGCCGACTGTGGTAGAAACAGCCTGTTTTGCGTCTTGATTCAACACCAGTTCACGCGCTTACTGGAAAGTTGATGCCTTTTACTATTGATTTGGTAAAATAAGATACTGATGCTGTTGAATCGGTTTGCCTGGATCCAGGAAACGAAAACCCACACAGAGCTTCTCTCCCAGATGACCTTGTAACAAGGGAGGGAATACGAAGTGATAGTTACAACGTGGAAACTTCCACACCCTATGTACCTGTAGCATTTATTAGCTCCTGTCAGAACTGTATGTGATGGCTCGTTATGTTATTACTCACACAAGTTCTGCTTAACGTCAATCAAACAAAATGTAATTTTTGTTTGGTTTATAATTTTGTGTTATGAATCTCTTCTATTAATGCATTTCTAGTGCAGTGAGAAATATATTTAGTTGCCATGATAACTGAGCTATACCTAGCTGTCTCGTCAGTAACCAGTGGGGCAGCCAGGAAAAAAAGTTGGAGGGCACCAAACAAAGTTAACTAGGGGGTCTCGGGGAGTGCTATCAGCTCCCAAGTACAGTTCGGGGCAGACCGTATAAGCGGAAACAGTTTGAGGCAAATCACTGTTTTATCCAGCTTCTGAAGATAACTTTTCTTATTCTTCTTGTGCATGTTTTCGAGAAATTTATTTAGCATTATGGCACGATTAAATGATGTATCGGTGCCCCACCCGCCTCCACCCACCCCAAACTTTTGCATCACTGTTGGTAGCTGAAAAGAGAATACTGGCAAATTCCATACCAGACGTGTCATCAGCGTATTATGAGAGACTATGCCCTTCCCTGCAGTTGGGTGTGGGTTAATACGTTGACCCATATTAGTTCCATCCAAAGGAGTCTTCCAAAGACTGGTCTTGTGATTAATAGTCCTACATAAATAGCACCTTATCAACACCGAATAAACAAAATAAATAGCGGTGGGCCTGGGAACAAAACCTAGGGCCAACACTGCTGTACAACACCAAAATCTCAATTGTGTGGACCAAGAGTTAGAAAAAAATTGGTTTTTCCAATGATGGGCCTACCACAAAGAATTTTACACCCAATTCCAGACGTGCTCCGGTTTTAAACAGAAATACTTGTTAACTTGCAAGCCCATAGCCACCTGTTATTAGATGCTTAAGTATGGGAGAGAGGAAATAGGATATCAGAAGCATGCACAAGGATGTGGGGTAAGAGAGGGGGCATTGCTCCAGCCGCTTTAGAAAAATGCCCTTTTTGTTTAAAAAAAAATATTTTGGCAACAATTTTTTCCGCTGACTTTCAAAGTAAATTTCACAGTATTTTTAATTCAATTATGCACGGCCTAAATTGTGTGCTCTGTCCTCTCTTGGGGGTCTATGTAAGCCACTGGTCAATACTATGGAACATTGTTTAATGGTGACGATGCTGATGTGCCGAGTGGTTAGGAGAGGTATCCCCCAAAATTAAATGTTATTTTTTATTTTTTTTTAAATGGACCAATAAAAGATTAAAAAAAATAATAGTGAAATTAGTCCAAAATGACTCCCGCTATACGAGAAAAATCTTTCAGAGTTTAAAGCAACAACTATCACTTATTTAATTTCTGTTTCCTTGGGCTGCTTTAGCCCTCAAATTTGGGAACTTCGGAGACTTTTTTTTTGATGAGATGAGAAGGTCATGCGATCCCCAGACCAAAGGGTCAACCTGCCTACGGACCTGACTGCTTCAAATATAGTTGTATTAATATCCTTTGCATTTTGAACATCCCACACATAAAAAGAAAAAAGAAAGAATTCTGTTGCATACGATGTTTTCCGCAATTTAAAACCATAACGGAAATTTTTAATCTTTGGTAACATATTTCTCCCTAGGAAAAAAATGAAATACCGTGGTTCGAACCGGCATGCACTTCGTTTGGAGACGAGTACGCTTACCAGTGGGCTGTTGTTGCTGTTCGCTTTGTTTAGGGTACGTCCGGATCCCCTAACAAAACTTGTGGATCGGCCTAGAGAATTAGTTTTCAACCATCTCGTAGCTAAAGTGGCTGAAGAAATGCAACAGCTACAATTCTACAAATGTTATATTTTGTAACAAAATGGTTCAAACTGTATGTATAAACTACAAATTTACTCGGTTGTAAATTGGCAACGCCATCTAGAGCTTGGATTTTTTCCTGTAAAATTCCGTTCTCAATCATTATTTTATGCACATACGAGTGTTGTGCACAAAAGACAATTAGCACTTACCTTAAGAATAGGCCAGGCGACAGGTTTGCTTGCTGGCTGCGTGACGCTGGCAAATACGTAGTGACACTTAGAGCGCACTTCAGATGGAGGGGGGCGGGATTTAGATTTGAAGTACCTAGCAGATTTTTGAATGTGTGCAGGGGGAGTGTTTGCACACAAACTAAATCCCACAGATGGTTATTGCGTCACATTTTTAAAACCGAAGCAACAAAAAAGGTGAATTTTCAGAAAGTAAATTTTAAAACAATAAATTGTAGGCACGCCAATTATATTGAATTTCTTTGTGCCTTGCGTCAACCAAAGCAATTTAATGCTTGTGTGGCTAAACTGGCTAAATTTAGATCATTACCAGCCTTTCGTAAGAGAAGAAATATCTGGTAGAAGGAGGGGCAAACCCAGGGATTTGAACCGAGAAACCTCCGATCATCGTTTGTTCAGAATTGGTCGGAATAAGTTCCCATAGATGCTGAAGGAGCATGTAGCCTCTCACGCTACCCTGGCTGGTTGTCCTGCTGGAACTTTGCCAAGATCGCCTTTCCAAGAGTTCGACCAAGGGCTTAATTTAGGCCGGAACGGTGTTCCAGTTCTTTTTTTAAAGCCGGAATGGCGTTCTGGTTCTTAAACATTTCACCTGTACTGAAAAGTCATCTTTCGGAAATTTTCGCAATTTCAAATTAAAGGAATCAACCCTAAAACCAAATTAAAATTACTATGCCATTTAATGAATTTGATTTAATTCAACCTCAACCATCGTAACAAAACTAAATGTTGTTGGTTAGGCCGAATGGGTGAAGTTTTTCTGTGGCCGCGATCCGCTAAGAGTCCCTCGTTTCCAGGTTTCTCTTGCTTGTAGCATCGAGTTGGAGCCGGAGGTGTTGCAAATATTGTTGTTGATAGCACTTTTTGACACGTTTTATAAGTATTATAAATATAATAAAAATAAAATAATGTCAGCAATAAAAACTTTGAAAGTTATTATTCTGAATTAGGCCTACGTCTTTTTCGTTATTTTTCTGTATTTGAGTGGCTATTTTTCTGTGTCACTCCTAACTTGAATCCGGTAAAACAGTTGGTAAAGCATTGTTTTTTAATATGTACATTTTTTTTATTGAGGGAGGAGGAGTCACTCCAAAATGAATCAAAATTATAAGCGTTAAAATCTTCAAAAAAGGTATCTTCTAGAAACCAGAATAAGTGTTGAAATAGGTAAAAACGTTAAAGCCTCCGGCACTCTGCCCCGGACCCTAGTGGGGAAGTTTGCAGCGCTCCCCCAGAACCCCTAGCTGTGGTTTCGAGACGATGCAAACGACCGTCCCTCTGCAAACAAGTGACAGTTCCGGTACTTTACTAATTAGAAATTAAGCACTGGTTCAACCAGATACACAAACCTCCAGCAACCAGGCTGAGCTCACTGCTCAGCCACGATGACCGCAATTAGAACCCAAATATGCCAACAGATCCAACGTATACTGCACAGACATCACCCTAAACCAAATTTACTGAAGATCACAAAGGTACGTAAGATCGTTCATAAATTACTCATTTTTCTACTGCTAAAACTTCAGTTCTTTCATTTTTCTATTCGAGTACAGCGATTTGGGGGGTGGGGAGGAGATAGAAGAAGCAGGCATGGAAGGGTGGGGATTGCATGGAGTAATTGAAGTGTTGCCCATAAATGTTAGGGGGGGGGGGAGGGAAGATGGAGAGAGACGTAATTGAAACATTTTATTCAAAGATCTTTATTGCAGTTAGTGAACATCAGAAAACAGAAAACAGCTAAGTAATTTTTAAAATGTCATAATGTGGAGCCAGGGGCTTATTAACCCATGTTGGGGCCCCGAGGCAGACCTTTGAAGATGGCCCCTCACCCTGAAATGAGGCCCCTCATCCCTTACCCTGATGCAGGGCCTCTCATACTAATACGAGAAATCTTCACCCTGATATGGGGCCCCCTAACCTAACACCCTGATACGGGCCCCTCATCCTAATATGAGGTTCCCTCACCCTGGTGTGGGGGCCCTCACCCTGGTAAGGGGTTAATCACCCTGATATGAGGCTAAGTCACCCTGATATGGGGGCCACGCAGCAGGGCCATTGGCCCAAGGCAAAATTTTTGAATGCGATAAACAAGAAAGTAAAGATGCAATACTGTGCAGCTTTCTACGATGCCAGGAGGAACCATAAAGTAAATTAGGTTTAAAGAAAAAATAAACCCCTTTCTTAATATTACAATTTCTTCAAAGCAACAGAGGAACAGTCTTAGTATAAAAAAAATATATTATTTTCATAATGAGCGCGTTGTTGGGGGCCCCGTTTGGGCCTCTACTTGGCTGGGGCCCTGAGGCAACTGCCTCAACTGCATCGTGGGTAATAAGGCACTGTGTAGAGCGGGCCGGGGAGGCGGGCGATAGCGAGTCACGACCAACCGAAAAGAGCCACGTCCTTTTAGTATTACAAAGTAAGCTAGCAATAAATAAGTGTAAACAACCTGAATATCTAATTTTAAATAGTAATGAAAAAGTAAAACATTCAATTTAAAATTCTCGGCAAGTTTTAATCCTAATATTAGTTTTTGCTTGTCCTAAAAGCCTTACCTTTATGCCTATTTTCGTTTAAAATATTGCCCGTTCAAAACCCCCAAACTCCCAATGCAACTCACCGGCTCACTACCAGGTGAGTCATCTGCCACAGGCAGCGCTGCCCCGTTTTCCTCACTTTACGTTTCCATCTTTTATCACTTTCGACATAAGAGGGGTTTGTGGGTGGGTTCAAAAAAAGCAAGCATTTTACGATAAGTAAAAACATTAGTTTTTACATAAGTTTATTTTGTGTGGACTTTGTACAACTAGAGGTGGAACTAGCTGACCCCTGAGCCTATTACATTCTCTACTTTCTCACTTTCCTCTCTCACTTTCACATCATATAAGGGAGATGAATATAACCAAATTACAATTTTCTATGGTACGAGGCTAACATTGCCCGTTTCTTCATTCGTATGTCCTCGAAGACAGACCAGTCGCCTGACTGTCTTGTGATCCGTCTCCCGCAACCATGTGGTCATCTTTCATCTTTTCTTCATCAGTTGTTTTTACATCTCTCAAGTAATGGCTGATGAAGGAGTTTTCATGTTTTCAAGAGCAGGCAAAATACCGGTACACAGCGATGACAGTGTCAATATATCGACATCATGGTAAATTCTTCCTATAAAAATCTTGAAAACACTTTTACTATCAACAGAATGACAGGGAAAACAGTCACTTAAATTTTCGAAGATAAATCTCTCTTCATCAAAAGTACAAAACAAAATGATGAGAAAGTCGAGTAAGCTACGTGCTGTCATGTGTGAGAAATCGAATCCAATCCAAGCGCATCGCTACTACTGATCTTTACGCAACGCACAGGGCCTTCTTGTCAGCCTCTCATTGCAAATCGAGCTTCATGGTTTTCCTGTACTGACTGTGAAGCTCGATTTGCAATGGAAGCTCAACTAGAAGGTCTTGTGCGTTGTGTAAAAATCAGTGGTAGCAACACGTTGGATTCGATTGCTGACACACACCAGAATGCGTTTTGTTTTGTAATTCTGATGAAGAAGATTACTATTTTCCCTGTCGTTCTGGTGGTGAAAGTTTCAATATTTTTTGGCAAAATGAATCAACCATGATTCCAAGAGCAGGTGGTTAGGGTCTCATTCAGAGGAAAACCTGCTGCAAATGCCCTTGAGTGCCACAGCCTTAGTTTGTGCACTCTTACAGGGGTTTACTAATCTTTGGCCCCACTGGAACCATTTTCTCCATTCTGCCTCAAACACCTTCACTGTTGAGCTCCCGCACCGTTGAGCAACTTCTTGACAACAGCTGGTGAAAAGCCAGATGCCCCTGGCCTCCTTTTCAGAATTTCCAGGCATGATGCTTAAGGGCATTCAAATTCCGGGATAAGAGGTCTTTCCTGAGTGGAAGAGGAATCGGTCCTTCTGTCCGAGGTTTCTTCAAATACACGTATCAGGGTGCCACTGCCCAGAGTGGTGCTATTAGGATGAAGGATCCCTAGGACTCTTTATCCTGTTGAGGAACATCTGCAGAAGTGAGAAGAGTGGGAACAGGCATGCAGACATTCTCGTCCATGAGGTTCAGGCTGCCGGTTGACAACGCCCGGTCATCGGGTACGGCGAAACGAAGACTGCGAATTATTTGTTCGCCCTGGTTTTGAAACGGTCCGCTATCGGTGTTCCACAAAGTAGGAAGATCATATGACACATAGATGGACACAGGTGCCATTCTGCTGTCGGCATAAGGTTAGTACATTCACTTTCCTGGAATGAGCCTGGGTTGAAGAGTTACATGGGGAATTTGTTATATCCTGAAGAGTTCCAGAACTTCGTTTTGAAGGGGGAGAGACCTGCCCCCCCCCCTCCCCCCACTTCTCCTGATAAAAGCTACTGTATACATGTTGTCGTATATAACTGCCACTGTCCTGCCTTACAACGTTGGACCAGGTCCTGATGGGGATGGTGACTGTTTTAGCTGGTAGAAGAAGAAGAACAAGAAAAAAAAAGAAAAAGAAAATACTAAATTACCTTAAAACAGTCACCATCCGTTACCTGAAATCTATCTCCAAACCCATCCGACGCATCCTAGAGGAAGCCAACATCCGCACAAAGTTCTCCACACCCCCAACATTAAAACACTACTTCGAACAAGACCACCACCCATCCATCCCACCCTATAATCCAATGTTGTGTACCGCATTCCATGCCTACAGTACCCCACCACCTACGTAGGCCACACTAAACACATGATCAAAACTCGAAATGCTGAGCACAAATCAGCTGTTCAGCAATTCGACCTAATTGACGGGTTAGCAGTACATTTCGATGACACAGGCCAACTTCCCCCCTTCCAAAACACCTAAATCCTTTTTAACGAGAAGAAGCTCTACCCCAGACTAACCCTAGAATCCATCGCCATAGAGCTCCAAAAACCATCCCCCTGCAACCTCACCAAAGAGGCCTTCATAAATATAAATGCACTCGTTCCCCACCACCTACAACGAAAACCCATCCCAGCACTGAAGCAAACACAAGCTGGCCCCATTACAACAGGGGCCATAAAACAATTAAAATCAAACTCACAGAACGGCCACCACCAACCACAACAAGCAAGGAAGAAAGTCGGGATGTAGTGCTCCAAAAACTTCATGAAATATGTGTAAATAGTGTACATAACATTTAAAAGGCCTGAAGACGATCCGAGTAAAGGATTGAAAATTTGCCGACATGCAAACCCAAGTTGAGCGAGTTAAACCTTTAATTTTGAACATGACAGTTAAAAATCGGCTTTGCAGCAAATATCCAACTTTTTGACAACCTAGATGAGGAAACTACTTCTATTAGACATTCGGTTGTTGGGGAGCCATACTTATAGCCATGTTTGGGATCATCAATACTGGAGCCAGTTCCTCAGTCGTAAACGGAGACACTGCACAAGGCAAAGGGCATGAAATGGCGACGTGACGTAAGTGTGACGTTTATCCTGGCTGCCAGAAAAAATCTAGGTAAACGTTACTTGTAAGTTTTGTAACCAACGATAAGGTGGCCCTTGGTCATGCTATTCAGCAGACATTTCTGGTTCTTGAGAATGCTGCAGATAGTGTGATTTTAGCTCGAACAGGCCTAGTCCCAGACATTCAGAAAGACGGCTGGCACGTGGGCCCAGACAAGGCCCGTTTGTGGAGTCACTCCGTTAATATTCGAGGGTTAAAGCTTGTTAATTTAATGTTTATGTGGTATACCTCCCCCACTCAATTCTAATTTTGTACTACTATAAATTAGAAGTACAATAATTGCAACCTCAATTTCCGACAAGCTTTATAGTAATAAATATTTTATTTGCAACTGGTTTTGGCAAGGTATTGCCCTTGTCAAGAACTGTTTACTTGTATAAAAAAATAACTATTCATTCAAGGTTTAAACCTTTATGTTAATCCCACCATGCAAAGGAAAAATGGTCAGTAGAATATAAAGCCGGGTGGCTCAATACGATTTTCGATTTGTTATTTAAAAGTAATGGTCTTTAGTTTTATCCAAGTTATTGATGCGTTAATGTTCCATGTGATCTCAAGTAACTTGTATTAATTTATAGAAGTTTTTGAGAAAACAGAAGCAGCAGAGACCACGGACGGACAGAATAGCTAAGGTGTTTCTGCCTGTACTCAGCGGTTGCGATTCCACCCCTCTTGTGTGCTTGTCCGAACTCCCCTACGAGTCGGAACTGGAAGGGTCGTGGATCCACTCGGGAGGTATTTAAGTCAAGGTCGAGGAAAACTCGTCATTTTGCTTTTTTTTACCTGGATGGCCGAAGCCGTGTGTGCCGAACGGGCAAGGGCTTGTTGCAGCTTTGTGGGGTTGCCGCTTTTGTTTATATCTTGTGGGAACCCCCGAGACGAGTGTGGCATCATGATGTAAAGTTTGATACATTAAAATTCGGTGCAAATTAATGCAGTTTAACTAACAGTTGTTACGCAACACCAAATAATCAGTTTCAATCTTCATTTGAACAAGCAAATTTTCGGCTGATTATTGATAGTATCACTACTTCAGTCTTCAGTCTATGGTTTTGAACAGAAATAACACTTCACTAGTACATCAACCAGTTTTTTTCAAATGTCGTACTGCTGGAGCCAACCTTTCCTCACCCGACAAATGGTCGGCTTCAGTAGAGCTAACTTTGAGCAACTGTGGTCGATGTCGTAGTAAAGTGTTCAAAACCCGAGTGCCCGGTTATTTGTGCTATGCCAGAGTACATGCAAGAGGGGTCTTTTACTAAAGTCGTAAGAATCCTTCTACATCGCAATAACTTGCATTTCGGTTCCCTAACTTTACTTTCCTCTTCCATTGGGCAGCATATCTTTGCTCTATTCTTTTTACTCTCTCGATTTTTTTTTTGTTTCCTAACGCTGGTTTTTAGATTTTTAATATGCTTTTGTATTAATAATACAATATCAGAAACAAATTGGTTTTAAATAATTTTAGTATTGAATAACATTTAGTCTTTGTCGCATTAATGTAAGTGATGTTTTTTTTAGGCTGGCTGTTAGTGACTATTCAGTCCTTGCTTGTCCTTGCGTGAGCAACCAAGCTTATATTATTATTATTATTTTATTATTATTATTATTTACCAGTAGTGGTTATTACTTTGATAACTTATAGCAGCCTGCATCCTTAACTTTCCTAAGCTGTCAAGTTAAAATGTTCAGTCGCCACAGTGCCCATTTAGGGGGCTCATCAACAAAATATGTTACTTACCTATGATGGTTATCCGGAAACAGGCATTCCGATGATACATCAGGGGTAATAAGGCAGGTATGGCCATATTAAGAGGTTCCAGCGGCTCTGTTGAATGGTGGAAAGCACTGCCAATGGCAAACACTGCTTCCTGAAACAGCGACAGACAATAGTCAGAGGTGCCAACAGGTGGGCTATAAATTTCTTTTAAATTAAATAAATCTCCGAGCCTCAAATTCCAATTAATTCTCATAGTTTCTCGAGTTGAAATGCATGGCGTGACAGACTTCTGGTTTTTGCATGCATTCGATCTAGCCTGCAGCATACAGATCAGTCTTACTGAAGTCGTTGATGGAGAAACACAAATGATTGACCATGAATCGTTAGATCAACAAGCTGGGATCTGTAGTGAAGTAGTATGGTTCTTAAGGACTAACAACGTAAGTGCACCAGCCCATAGAAAGATTCAAGGCTTGTCGATGGCCAAAGCACCAACGCCAAGCCCCAATGATATGTCTACATGATACAAGGTGGTGGTCCACCACCAGGGCACAGTAGAAACAGTCAAGGGACGCCACATCCGATTTAAGGTACATAAGCAAACAAGTGTACATTTGCTTGCTACTCTTTAGTGCCTAACTTTTCGGAATTACCAAAAAGGATGGTCAACAACAGTGGCGGATCTACCAAGTATAAAGGATCACTCCCATCGCCCATCTCTGGATCTGCACCTGTACTAGAACCACAAGCAACCCCAACTTAGTTGCTGAAAAATTCTGGTATACACTAACCTGACAGGCAGAATCTTTACCAGGGGTCCCTTTCCCGTTCTGATCAACTTACTTTAAATAGTAACATCACTTATTGTTCCAAGATTACGTTCATTCTCGAAATAAAAACAAACAGTATTTGCGAATTTTCGACTGCTTTGATGTTACAGTAGATAGATCAGAATGAACGTAATCGGAACAGTTAAGTGATTTTTCCGAGACTTTTCGAAGTAAAGATTGACGATTCAACAATTAATTTAAACAGATAAGCTAAGCGCTGGCATAAGGGTATGGAGGTGAGTTTTCAGTTATTTCAAATGGTAACAAAAGGTGTCAAATTTAACTATATTTATATTTAAAAAAGTAAAAATGAGCACTCTCTGTCCTAGTCCTGGAATATAACTGCACATAAATCTGAGGATAACCGTACATTTCGTTATTACCTTGCACACATCAGGGTCGCTGTCTTCCAATGCCTTGACCAAACCTTTCAATACGGAGTCGTTGTCCTTGAGTATTGACACGACGTGATCGGATGAGTGCTTAAAAAGATTGGCCAAGACGCTGCAAGTCGTTGCACGCACAACAGGGGCGCTATGGGATATTAAGATTTCTATACAATGACAATCACCTGTAAATACAAAAAAAAAAACCTGTTACAAACTAGCTTGAAGATCCTTACTGATTTTTAGTTGAAAACAATAAATAATGATCCAGAACCAAAGGCCCGCCAGTAAATGGAGGGGGAGGGGGAACTGTGCCTCCAGACAAGCCTAACCCTAATTCGATTTAAGAATTTTTTTTTTAGTACGTTTTCAAAATATTTTTTATAAATTTGACTTTCTTCCAAACAAATATGAATATGAACTTTGACCAAGACGAAAAATAGAAGTCAGTCTGATGTCACCTTTTTTCCTCTCCAGAGGTGGTTGTATGAGAGCAGGCGAGCCTCTCTCGTTTTGACAGTTTGAACGGGGTTGGCAGGAGAAGGGGGAGGAAGATGTGAAAATATGCATTTTGTTGGGGGGTTGCCTCTCAGAAAAAATTTCTAATACAGCCCTGCATGCATTCAAAGCTATAATGATGCAACGGCAAATTAGTCCACACCGTCGGCCTACTCAGTAGTTCCTTAATACTTATTTGAAATTGTCCAGTTCCACAAATAGTGTCGACAGTTACACAAAATAAGCCAATTTCATAATTCGTGTAATGTCATGCTGCAACAACAAACCTATAGAAGGAATCTTACCTTGATCGCTAATTAAAATCTCCACAACAGTGGGTAGGGCGCGTGGAACAATTTGGAGCAGCCGGTCAAGACAAGACAAAATGGCTACCATGGCAGAGGAAGGAGCATCAGGATCGCCTAAGAGGCCCTTCATGTACTCCGTCACCTAGTCAAAATAAAGCAAACCAACTTAACAATAAGAATGTAAAGTCAACAACAATGGCGTAGGATGCGGCCATGCGGGTGTATGAGCAACCTGATTTTAATTGGGTAGAGCCAAACTTGCATGAAGAGTCGAGTATTGAATTTAAGGTCGAATTTCAGTGAACACCATTTGGTTGGGAAGTGGTTTTTTTTAATATGTTACGATAATAACAAGTTAACTGCTGCTTAACTAATTGAGTGGGTACATATGTACAGTACAGTCATTTACAGTCAGCAACAACACCAAACAGGTAACGGCAAGCGGTGTTTACTGTGGCTTTGTGAAGATATCGAAGTAAGGAAAAAACACTTAATCACAATTTTGGACACACAAAAATCACTGGAATTTTCGGTGAATTCTAAAAATGTTTTAGAGGACCGTTTACCTTCATCAGAAACCTACAGCAATGACACAATAACGATTACATTTCCGATGCACAAACGAAAATTCAAAAAGCGCGCCTCCCACAGGTCTAAACATAGAACGTGCGCTACCACTGATCTATATATCAATAACAAGTTTTTCTTCCCACAGCTTGTCAAACGTGGTGCTAAGATATGGTATTGATATATAGGTCAGTGGTAGCACGCTTTTTGTATTTTTGTTTGTGCATTGGAAATGTAATCGTTGCTTTATCACTGCTGTAAGGGTTCTGATGAAGGTGAACGGTCCTCTAAAACATTTTTAAAATTCACCGAAAATTTAAGTAGAGTTTGTGTGTCCGAAATTGTGGTAAAGTGTTTTTCCTTACTTCAAAATGTACAGGTATTTAGAGGCAGATGGTTTACAAGCAAGAGCATTGATTGAGCACTTAAAGGGACGTGCAACGTTCATTGTGGAAGTCAAACTAAAAGATGCATTTGATTAATACCTCCCAGTCTCCAAACTAGGGATGTGCGACACTCGAAAAATTCAAGCCGAGCTGAGTATACAACTAGTACTCGAACTCGGTTCGTAGCTTGCACCCAAACTCGGAAAACTCGAATCCGGTGAAAATGTGATAACTTCACCAATTTTTGACCGTTTTTGATGTTCAAATATACCAAATACATCGTCTCGACGAGAGCTTTCCGGTAGTGTAAATCATTTTAAAGTTATATCCTAAACACTTTGTAGACGTTGACCCGCACAGTCAGTTAAGCAGCATCTTAGTTGTTATTACAGTAACAAATAAAAAAGACACTTGGAAAATAGGTGCGTCAACCAAATACTCGAACTCGACTCGATACTCGATTCTACTGTTGCAAACTCGGTCCGGCTCGACTCGAATTAAAATTATTCTACTCGCACACCCCTACTCCAAACCAATATAATAAAGTAAAATCTCTCCTGAAAAATAATTAGCTAAATTCATTGTGACCACATAATTGAGGCAGCTTAACAAGATGTAGCCAAGTGAATTAAACAGACAGTAGGTAAATTGCAAGAGGCTTAAAAACAGGTTTTGCACTCTAACCAACAGCAAAGTTTTACTAATTAATAACATTCATAATAAATGCTTGTTCCTCCCTCGAGCCGAAATTGTCGGGGTAAATGACAGCAGAAGACCTGATGCCTACTGTTTGTACTACAGTACGGGTTTTTAACAAAAACCACCGCAGAGGTAATTGGGCCAATGCACTTGGCGTATTGGGATGGTTAAAAAAAATCGGTTAAAAAATTGGTCACATTTTCGTCCAAAACTGAATTATTCAAGTGTAGTTTACTAGCCTACGAGGCAAATTCAAGTACATTTGAGTAGTCATCTTGGTTTGAATTTTTCGACTATTTGGTAAAGAAGGGGGAAAACTGCTGCAACTTACCTTGTTCTCGGCTGTTTCATCGTAAAACTGTAAAATGAAATCTGTGTGGCTGAGAACAAGGTGGCTGATTAATTGCCACGGAGGAATGGAGTCTTTGGCGGCAAAGAACTTGACGCAAGCATGAAGAACATTAGGAAGGACATAGCACCGGGAATACATTCTGAAAACAATGTTAAGAGTTTAACAACTGGTCACGTTTTCCTTGAGCAGTACATGAACTAAAACTCTAAACAATCAGCAAATATTTCAGAAGACAACTCGCGCTCAAATTCAAAAAGAAACAAATCCTACCGAATTTGCGAATTTTCCACAGGCTGCTTGACTAAAGATGGTAAAAATAGTCCGCCTATCTTCTTCAGGCCACCACAAGAAGTTAATTTACATTATTTACATTATTTACAATGTCCGACGTGCATCGATCGTTGTGGAAATAGCAGACGACTACAACGCGACTCGTAGCCCTCCGTATTTACGAGGCGGCACTCGCTTTTCACTATGCCACTTATTCACAAGGCGCTCGTTCAGTTCTCTGCTGATAAGATGCTGGATTGAAGGGTTTGAGGGGCCTTGTAGGTTCATAAGCACAGAACCACGGGATATTTCATGCTGGGTTGCCAGGTATTCAAGGCCCCTTAAATGCACGTCCCTTCTGGAATTTGACTCGAGGAGTGTTTGTGTACGGCTCCAGGCAACTTGTGCTGCGTTTCCATCACATGTGTGGCAATGCTGCTCGTCATTACCTGGTTTCAGGTGTCGGCTATGTGTTGACTCACTCTTTCGTGGACACCTTTTCTAGTCTCACCAATATAAATGGCTGGGCATTCCTCACACTCCACTCGATACACACCCTCTTGCGTATTCTTAGCATTTTTCAGCTCGTCTTCTATTTCTTTCTTTTCTTGTGAGCGATACCTCTTGTAACTGCTACATTGCGTCTTATGGAGGATCATTGATTTAAGATTTTTACCATTTTTCAAAAATGTGCCAATCTCACAGTTTTTAAGCCCATGTTGTATAAGCTGCATAGTGAGAAGCGAGTGCCGCCTCATAAATGCGGAGGGCTACGAGTCGCATCGTAGTCGTCTGCTATTTCCACAACGATTGATGCATGTCGGACATTGTAAATAATGAAAATTACTAATTAGCTTCTTGTGGTGGCCTGAGGAAGATAGGCGGACTATTTTTACCATCTTTAGTCAAGCAGCCTGTCGAAAATTCGGTAGGATTTGTTTCTTTTTGAATTTGAGCGAGAGTTGTCTTCTGAAATTTTTCTAACATTCAAAGTAGGATGGTTCGTTTTTTCAATCAGCAAATACAATTTCTGCAGAAAATAATGAAAATTTTAAAACTAATCGCTAGCTCTCTGTTGTACTATTAAGATATGTATAATTGGATTTTAGTTTACCTGTACATATGTTCGAGAAAGCCATCCGAAGCTTCGACAGTGACAAGCTGGTATAAGAGTTGAGCTGTGCACTCCACCACTTGGTGTGGGCTGAATGATGGGGGTGCACAAAGGGACGGCAGTCTGTAAATAAAGACAGACTCTTGGATTTCTTGAATAGGGTTCAACATTTTCGAAGTTTCTCGAAAATCGTCCTTAGTTAGAAACTAAAATATAAAATTACTATTCTTGTCTTTAAATAATTGTATGGACACATGGTAAGCAAATTTATGACGCATTGGTCTTTATTTTACCCAAAACAAAAAGTAATTTCCCAAAATATAAGGAAAAATAAGGCCGAAAAATATAAAAAAATAAAAAATAAAATTCTGCCTGCCCGCACAGGGAAGTGGCCCTAGTAATACATTTCAATTTTTCATTGACATACTGTTGCCTTATTTTCAATTTTTTTTCTTACGATATTCAATTTGCAGCATTCAGGATTTTTTTGGGGGATGCAAAAACACATTTCAGCTTTTTCGGTTGGTGGCCACACTAGTGCCTGAGAAAATGCCGCATCGTTTCCTTTTATTTTGTGTCAAAAAATCGGTGCGGGCGGGATCTGAGAACCAACATTTCTTTTTTTAACGGCCTAGAACTCCTTACACTTTAGTAAAGTAAAAACATGTATCTCGACTAGGCCTGGTACTTTCCGGTTTTTTAGTTATCCGTTTAACCGGTTTTTTTTCCGGTCGGTTACACGAAAACCGTTTTTAGTTTTCAGCAAAAAATACAGCCAAAAAAACTTCACCCCTGTGTAATAGATTATTAAAAACCAAAGCCGAAAAAAAAGTATGATTTAGGCCTTGGGAAGACAAGCACAATTATTGACTACATGTTGCATTTTGAGATTTAAACTAGAAGAAAGTTGACGTTGATAAATTTAAGTACTTACTTTATCAAGAAATTTGACTTTATGTAGCTTTAAAATTTCTACAAGATGGCTTAGGCCTATTTACGACAACGTAAGCCAAAAACAAAACAACAAAATTTAACAACGTTTTCGTTAATGTTCTATTCATTTCAAATTATGAGCCAGAAAAATTAGTACGTTTGCATTTTCGGGTAGCAACGCATTTCGTTTACGTGTTATGATGCCGCTTCCCTGCCGTTCGCGCTAGGTATAGACGAGTTCACTTCTCCATGACGCGGGGAGGGCAAATGCTGGCCAGCTTGTCTTTAACTGCCTCGTGTACACGCTGGCGATCAGCAGTTTGTTTCGAAGAATGTAAGCAGCTTCGATGGGACAACAAGCCCATGCGGATTATTTGTAAATAAGCTGCCCCCTACCCACCCCGGTTTTCTACTTTCACTGATTTTGAGTGTTTGGATTAGTAGGCCTAAATGATGACACTGGCTATTTTTGGCTCGTTCACCGCGGGTTTGAATGGAGCACGCAGCAAACGTTTCTCGGATATGGGTTTTATAATCCGTGTAACCGAACGTGGAACGGTTTCCGGTTAACCGTGTAACCGATCCCAGCCCTAATCTCGACGGGGAATGTTTGAAATGATTCAGCAGTGAACGTGATCCCACATTTTGGAGGCCTCCTTTGACCAGAGGTACGTTAATTTTAAATGTGTTAAAATTAACATACCTATGGACAAAGATGACTGGATGACTCGAGTTTTCAATGCAATCCGTGGAAGCTACGAAGGGTTTTCATGTATGACCATTACAACTGTGACTTCATTTAAGTTTACTTTAGTCATCCGTCTTTGTATTAAGCAAAATCAAACACATAGTAAAAGGGATTGAATCATTGTATTAAAAATATAACTGCAGGTGAAACATGATCCATCGTGTCAGTCTTGTTCATAAGATTAGTTACATTTTCCTGTAAGTTGCAACCCATTTTATACTTTAAAAGTGTTTAGCATTATCATTTTCATGTACAGTTTTAATGATTATCTTTCTTATAGGCTACGCTAAGTCGTCATTTCATTTATTAAGATAGTTTGTCGGCAAGGAAATAATAAAAAAAATCATACATTAATAGCATATTATTTTCGTAACAACTAAAAAGCAACAAAGCGAACCAAGGCTCAGCAGTGTTTTTAATACTCTATGTTAAAATTAACTAAAAGCTTCAAACATAAAGCCAACTAAATAAAGAAGTAAACTAATAAACTTAATTCCTGAACAAATGAGAATAAACACATATGGCCGTTAATTAATGCTAGATCGAACCCACATCAGATACGTGAATGACCGCAAAACAGCCAATTTTTCCGCGATGGAGTTAGGCCTAAACCCCTTCCTGGACAAAAGTAAGATTCGAATTATAACTTTCTGATGGTCCACCCTCTTTTTTTGTCGAATTAATTTTAACAGCTCATGGGTGTTTAATAGGCGATTTACAGTATTCAGATATTGCATGGGGATCAGATAACTAAGGGTGTACTGAAGATAAAGAACACAACAACAAAATATTCACCTGGGCATGAGCATGTCTAGAAGGGCACAGGAAAGGCAGGACGTCAAGACAAGCAAAGGTTGGTCTCCACATTCCATCATAAGGGACACAAACTGTGACGGTTCCTGGAAAGTTAGGAGTTTCTTATGTGGTAAACATAATTAGAAAGGTCATACCACGCAAACCCAGCAACTTGTATTTCCAATATAATAACAACATAAAAAAAATAAAAATAAATTATTGACCCTACATAGCTACAAATCTGCAGGATAAAAAACTTTAAAATTTAAAACATTTCCCATGCCTCAGTAATTCCCCTACAGAAATAATATGCAGAGTCAAACGTGAAATCTGACATCTTGTTTGGAACAACTTTCCTTTTTCTCACTGGTTTCTTAATCAAATATTCAGAAAATGCCACAACAAGCATCTGTATGCTACTGGCATTGCCCATTAGTGATGAGGAGGAAAGCGGGGAGGAGCACATAAACACTACTTGCACAGTGGCCAAGGTTATCCTTGTGAATTATATCCATTATCATCAGTTATGTTTCCAAACAGTGAACAACAAGTCAACAACAAATATTGGTATCGGCACATGGGGTTCCCCCTTCCGATCTTCAGTGAAACAAACGCAATTTTGAGCCTAGTCGGCAAAATAGTTTTGCTGAAAACCGCCAAAAACTATGTTACGGTATAACTCTTGCTTTAAATGCTGAGGAAAAAGGTACAGTAAATTTTTTTAGGCAATCTTATTTCTAACCTTGACGGGCTCTAATCCACCTTCAAGGAAATTTATCTAATCTCCCCCCCCCCCCCCCTCGAACATCAGTTCTCCACATTGACTGACTCCAATCAAGGGTCAGCATCTTTAACCTGCACGTTGCGAATATGGATACACACTGCAAGCCAAGAAGTCGCCACTGAGAAAGACAAACAACTTTGGAGCGTTTCAAATGTGGAGAGATGGCGGAGCATGCGTAGATAACTTCAAGAATCAACTGAATTGAAAAGTTGAAAAGAACATCAACTGACTTTTTTTTTTTATTTACGAATACGCTTACATAAAGCTTACATAAGTGACGAACAAGGGCTAATGAAATTAACAACAGATCCAAGGCATCCGGGGTTCTGCCCCGGACCCTGCTGGGGGAGTTAACAGCGCATTTTCCCCCAGACCACCCTACCTGTCTTGGGAAAATTCGGCGCTAGGGCTGGTACTTTCCGGTATTCAAGTTATCCATTTAACGGGGTCTTTTTCAGTCGGTTACATGAAAACCATTTTTCCATTTTCAGCAAAAAATAGGTAACTAAACCAGCCAGTAGGCAACTACAGCTCACCCACCCGTTTTCTTAATTTGTGAATGAATGAATAAAAGACCCTGTCGACGTTGGTCGCGTAGCAGCATAGCGTGTGCTGTCACGGCGAAATCCCCAGCAGGTTCTCTTACGGACGATCGTTTCGAAGAATGTTAGTAACTTCGGTGGGACAACATGCCCACGTGGATTATTTGTAAATAAGCTACCCCTCCCCCCACCCTCCAACACACAAGTTTTCTACTTTCATTGATTTTAAGTGTTTGAATTAGTAGGCCTAAACGATGCCACTTGGCCATTTTTGGCTCATTCGGCTCATTCACCACGAGATTTTAATGGTGTCCGCAGCAAACGTTTTTTAGATATGGGTCTTATAATCTGTGTAACCGAACATGGAGCGGTTTCCGGTTAACCGTGTAACCGATCCCAGTCCTAGACTGCGTAACTCACAAAATATAAAAAATAATTATGTGCATTTAGGCCTACGCTTTAATTACGCAATGATTTCAAAAGTCATTTTTTTTCAACTACATACTTTGGTATTCGAGTTTTCAGTTAACCCTTTAAGGACTGCGTGCGCACTAAGAACTTATAACTGACTTATAGAAAACAAATGGCAGTTTCTCACCCGGTTGAGGTAAGGGAATGAAACTTGTGTCATATTTATCCTTAATGATCTGGCTTTCATATCCCAGTTTAAATTTTACTGCAATTGGCTGGAAGTTTTCGATATGACTTGTAGAAGAGCTATAAACAATGATTATACAGCGGGCGCATTCGGGCGCACCCGTCCTTAAAGGGTTAATTTCGAACTGGGATCGATTTTCAGGATATGGTATTGGCCAGTTTCACTTAATGCGGCTTGGGATTGGCTGGGATGGAAAACGGCTAATTGACCCAGCCTTACAAATTACCCATTAGACTCAATTTGAATTTTGTCAGCATCACAAACTCCTATCACGCACATTTTAAGCCTAACTACACATCCGTGCGCACCCTGTGAGCAGCTCTATTCTAGGGTCACATGACTGGATCGGAATAGTCCACCAAACAAATACACCCACAAACTTTATTACCACATAATTATTAATATTCCCATATTAAAACACCAGTATTGAAAGATAGTAAACTGTTACCAGACTTGACTTATAACAAATTCACTAACTTACTTTATTAGCTACTGGACCGAGAAAATGCAGCATGGCTAAAATTCCTTGAGGGGAGATGAGCGTGTGGGCAGAGAAGGGTGGAGCTGCAGTCTGAATAGTGCTGGGCTCAGTGGCGGACCCACCAGTCTGCAGGCACTGGTAATCAACACGCAGAGCCCATGCGACACACTGCCAAAGGAGGGTCCAGATGCCAGAATCACGTAATTCTGAACTATCCCAGGCTTCGTCCTAGGAATATGAAAAGATTTAGAAGCAAGCAACAACCACAATTAAAAAAAAAAAGAAGAAATATATGTATGTATGTATTTACCATGGTTAAAACTTGTCTCAACAGAAAAAATACACCATCGGTGATCCCGAACAACATCGGAAACCGACTTGTTTCCTGCAATGACGATGACTATAAGATTATACTCTGTGACAAAGAATTGTGTTACTTTATGAGGGTTATACTAGGGGCTCAGAGACAATCACCAATCCAAATAAATCGTGACAAATCAGCCAACAAGAGTTTGTTACAGCCTTAGATTTCATGGTCATGAAAATTTACAAATTATGAATCAAATGATGATTAAATCAAGAATGTAGCTTAGATTTGTTAGCCATTCTTTAACACAAACAGCTCTTATATCTTCCATAAATTAAAAACTTTCATGACAATCACTCACGTGAGTAAACTGCTTGAAGATAACAAGTGCCATGTGACAAACATCTTGCAAACTAAGTTTGGCGTCTCCTCCGTGTTCAAGTAACTGACTGAGAAGAAGTGCAGCTGCCAACTAAAATGAGACAATATTAACTGACTTTGTCTTCTGTTACACACCAATTTGTAAATACTTAACCTAAGAATTGCTTTCGTACCGTGTGGCTAAGATTCGATGATTTGGAGCATAAGCTGTGCACAACATCCGTAGCCTCAAGGATTCTGTGAAACGAAATAGTTTTTGTGTTACATCACGTTTAAAGACCGCTTTTGAGTTACACACACATCTTAATCCCGCTTCACACTTCTTAATGCTAGGGATCAACCAAATCCAAACTGAATCTGGTCACTGACCGAATAGTCAATTTTTTTTATTAATAAGGCTATACAATTTTAAAGCTGTAGATATTTGAAATGTTTTCAGCTTTCTTCACAGTTAGGTGCCATGTCTACCATCGCAGAACTTTCACAACGAAGATTGAAACGAGGATGGATCGTGCCAACTTGCCAACGGGAAGCAAAAGTGACTAAAACCAGAAACGTTTTGGTTTTTTTTCGCTTTTTTTTTTTTTAATAAAAGGTCAGTTACTAAAAATGATTACTAGCGCAACTAAAAGATGCGGACTGAATGCCTGATCAACTGAAATATAATTTTAAAAATACAAAATGAACTCTGAAACAGAATGAGACAAGCGGAACAAGCGACTCGACCGCGGCCACATCGCAGCAATGGTGTCCTTCCAGTTTAGTCATGCTGGGACTTTGACACATTTCACTCAGTAAATTAACACGCTCAAAACCGGAGT
>JAHWFP010098154.1:0-11089 GCA_023313725.1 Lithobius niger | reverse complement strand
TATGGTCTAACGTCTTTTAACATTTCCTTCGAAGAAGGTTTTTTTTTGTTACATGTTTGTATTCGTTGGGATCGTTCAACTATAGAGTGTGACATTCACGTTTACAGTAATACAGCCATGTCGGATTTTAAAAATGAAGGCCATCACACTACACATTTGACAAAGCACATTTTTTCAGACAAATTTTTAACAAATGCGGTTAAGAATGATAAAAACACATGAAGCACTACGCATTGAGTGAGCAACAAGCTGCCTATTATTTTGAAGAAATATTATGGTCTTCATTATCAAAGGAGAATTAAAAAAAAAATGTAAAACGAACTAACACAACAGTACAGGACGTCTTCAGGTGTTTGTTAATTTCAAGACCAACACGAATCGAAATTGGCAGGTAGAAAATGATAAATTGGCTTATTTATTTCATAGATGAAGGCTTTCAGAGCTGCCGTCATCTGAATACGTCATGCATTGTTGTGTTCGTCCGTGTTTATATAGTTTTTTTTTAAAATTCTCATTTGATAATGAAGAAAAATGTATTTCTTCAAAAAAATTCTTCTATTCTGCGGTGCCTATTCTATTTTTTTCACCATACTTTTTTTTCATTGTTGTGAAACTCAGCAATAAATCGGATACAGCATTGTTGTAAGAGTCACAATAAATCAGTAAAAGCCTTTGAATAAATCATTTATTGGTACAGTTTTAGATTTCCTATGCTATGCCGTCAGCATTCGTAACGTTAGAAGTATCAGAATAAAAAAATTATTGCTAAAGTTATGACAATGAATAATAAAGCCATTGTTGTAATAACATTGTAGCGGTCAACAATGGTTAAACGCCAGGGAAAAACAATGGACGATACCAAGAAAAATGACATGAAACAACTCGAATTCATCCACAAACGGAAAAAAAGTATTTAAAGTGTAGTGATAACTTAGTTATTGGAAATTTTTTTTCAAGAATGGCCCTCTATACGTGATTTATTGTAATAGTTTTGCTACCTCGGCTATTAACGCGTCGGCTTACGCCTCAGCTGAGCTCGGAAGAACAAAATTATCACAATAAATCACAGTAATGAATACAAATGCTTAATCGGAAAAAGCAGGTTACTTGAAAAGGTCTAAAAGAAAGCGCTTAAATTTGCAAGCTTATCTAGACACACGCTAGTGTGTCGCCGCCAAGTAACAGTAGATCATCCCATTGTAGACATCCCATTGTTAAAAAATTTATTGTTAATGATAAAAAGGCGGCTCACTAGCAGACATGTGTCTGTTAACTGTAAGCAACTAAAAGCATATTTTGGCGTGTTGGGGATAAATCCCAATGCGACAGAAATATTCCAAATTGTGGAAAATGTAAGGAGAAGGGTCAGACATTAACTGGCTAGCTAATAAGATTTTTCTTATGTTAAATCCCATAGACTTTTTGCTTATAGCTAGCGCAAAATTCAGAAGGCCTACGTAGGCTAGCTGAATTTTGGCACACGGATGCATGGTGATTTGAACATGATCCTTTTGTTGGTTTGAGAGTTGTAGGGATCAGTTCAAATATGTCGGAGGCGTGCACCAAAAAATCGGTGTGCACCAGAAAGGAGGTGTACGTTCTAAAAATTCAACCGCATAAGCAATTCAATGTTTTTTTTTGGCGGTAATTTAAATAGGTATATCGATATTTTTGCGCCAGTGGCAACTATGACAATTTAAGCGTTCACACCACACAATCATTATTTCTTGAACAATACTCATGGACAGGTGCATCTATACCTTTCCATTATTTTTAATGGGTAAATAGCTAATTTCAATCCACAACCGCACTAGAATCATCACTGCTTATTTCAAGTAAACGCAATTTAGTAGTCTCCCCCTCCCACAACTTGTTTCTAACAAAATGTTGTATTAATTAAGCTCTGGTCCAATCGGGCTTGTAGTCATCTGTTGGGGTCGCAGTTTCACGAAGGCTGTAGATCCTGTCAGCAAACTTCAAAAGAAATTAGATTAATGAAATTAAAAAAGTAACATGATAACTCTTTCCCAATTCATCAGCAGTTCGATGTCCTGCCAACTCGCACACTTGTAACTCAGAACTTCAGAACTTTTGTTAAATTTTATAAAGAAAAAAAAGAAGCTCACCTCACCTTCGCAGTCGCCGTGAGGAGGTGGTGTTGGCCCGTTTGCGCATTGGTCACACTCGACTTACTCACTGTTTCCTTTTGCGGGGGGTTGACCCTCCTGAATGTTATTGGTGTCGGCGGCCACTTACGGTCCGGCACTTCCTTGTTGATTGTTGCCATCTTGATGGTTTTCGTCGTCGTTTCCATCTTCCGCATGACATTGTGCGTCAATTGGGCGATAAGTCTGTCCTCCTGTCCGGTGTTTTTCAATTTTTGCAGGAGGTACAGGTGTATGACAAGATTTAGGTTAGGGGTTTGAATAATATCTCTGTAATGTGTGGTGCAGTGGCAACCCGGACCACTGCACCACTGTGACTGAGGTTGGCGCTAATGACCAAGCTGTCGACGCACCATTAAGCCTCATTCCCCCCCCCCTTCCTATACCCCATGTCACGAATTACCGCACTAGGAATCACTATTATGTTGGGCAACCCAACGCTTCTAAAGAATGGCTAAGTAAATGGAATTTCTGACTTAGTAATAAATTTCACGAAAACTTGTGTATTTATTAAAACGAAACATTTGTTCGATGTGTTCTAAACATCTGTTTGAGTGATCGACTGAGCTGAACAGAGATAGCATGAGAAGCATGTTCAGCCTTGAGAGCTGAATATAGTCCGTTCTATTTTTTGCAAATGTCAGTGGTTTTACAGCTTTTCGGTTTATTTTTTTTTGTATGTATTATTGTGAAGTATTAGGCTAAATTTTAGTTTGTTTTACTCTCTGAGATTTTCTTTAAGTATTGATATTTTAAATCTTTATATTGGTACTACTACTGAAGCCAAATTTGGTTTTCACTGGAAAAAGAGCTAGCTGTATTATTTTAATTGATCATCACCCTTTGGGATGAAAGCTTGCTTCTTTCAGTTTGGTTTAGTAACCTGAGCCGAATAAAATTACCAACCAATTATATTTATTTTTTAGTCGCTTGCAAAACACTCATGTTCGTTCATTTATAACGATGGGGCAAAAAATGACTTTAGACGTTTATTACTTGAATGGCATACAAACCACACAAAAATGATAGTTCCATGTAATATTTTTGCCTGCTGTCGTAACTTTCTGAGGCAAAAATAATCGGAATGCAAGCATTTTTACGTTAGTCTCGCTAACTTAGTATCGTTTTGAGTACACATCGCTCAAGAACGCTGCTAAAGGCGTCAGCCCCGCTGGTGCATGCAGTTTGGAATAACTGCTCTCTTCGAGATGAATGAATTACATACAGCAGCCGCCACACATAGCTTGTACGCCATATACTGTTGGGAGACTGGCAGCGCCACCAACTGCTCGGTCGGGTTAAAATTGATTTAGCATTACTAAAACCAATTGATAATAAAAATAATAAATTAAACGCTTAAAAACATAAGTAAAGATTAGGACATTAAAATAATTTCCAGACAGATGAACACTCGCTGATCAAGTTTTATTTATTTTTTAAATCCCAACATTCAATTTATAAACGGGTTGTAGAGTGAAGTTAAGTTTAACGCATGGTTTTGTGTTTTGAGAAGCGTGCCGTGCCGCCATTCAGGCTGAATCTTCTTCCGTCGTTCACATTAATTTGTTGTAGCGAACGGAATTCGGTTTGACTCGAGCACAAAATAAGTTCTTCAACTTCGGATGTTGCCCACGTATTTCGTAAATTTCCGAAGGTGTTGTTGCCTCCTTGTTTGGTTTCAAGTTTCACCTGTCGTGTTGTGCACTGCAAGAATTTCGAACTGGCGCTGTGATCGGTAGGCACACAATCGAGCTTAAAGGTAGCCGCACGTAACTTGTCCATCTCGAAAAGAGTAGTTAGTCCAAGCGTGCATTAGGGCGGACTAGTGGAGGAAAACATGCGTACACGATTCCATAAAACACAGTACTAGAGGCTTGGAACGGTGCTATTGCTAGTACGGGAATAAACAAGTGCCGTGCACGGAGACTGTAAGTTAAGTATTTGTTGCACTTTAAAAAAACCTCAAAACCATTTTTTTACGTTCTCTATACGGCAATTATGGCACTATCGCAGAAGACCAACCAGTTTTTCCAACTTCCCTATAACAAAACTCTGGCATAGGTAAATAATTATTCCAGGTACCATCTCAGATGCCATTCTTGCATCAGTCAGGTATGAGTTGGCAGCAGTCAGGGCTTAGCCGGGCATTCAAATCAAATAGTTCGTTGCTACGTATGGACGATACTTGGAACATAAGCGCTAATGGCCATGTGATGAATTTTATGGAAAATTGGAAATTAGCCAACAGCGAAAAACATACACTAGAAATAACGTAGTTCAGTAAGCCACCTTTACGCACTTACGTTTCGTTGGAGTGGCATGACCCGGATTCGAACCAGCTACCCAGTTCGCCTCCAGATCACTTGCATAACGCCTTAATCGCTATGGCAACATCCTCCACTGGCATAAAGATAACTCACTGAACCCGTTATTAAGGTCACAACCTCCATTCGACCGAAATTCACTCGGCCATAGACAATGCAGAGGGAAGACAAATCATACACTCACAAGGCTCAATAAAAGAGTAGTTTGTGACTTTTATGACACGCGGTTTATATTTTTTTTGGCAGTTTCAATAATTTATGGTCGTTGACATCTTCACGATGAAGGCTACACGCACACTACACGCCTGACAAAAATCCATTCTCGTCAACCATGCTAACACTCTAACGAAACTTTTGTAAAACTTTATTTATTGCTTGCCAGAGTCCCATTAAGATAAGCTTTAGTTAATTTGCGGTCAGCGGGTAGCGTGCAGCGACTGTTTTTATGATTTCCGGTAACCAGGAATGTTGCTACAGGAACCGCTGGGAAAAATAATCCGTGCATCCGGACGTGAGCTATCATTAAGTTAAATCTCGATAACGTACCAGTTTTAACAGGAAGAAATTATTTGAGCAATACATTGTTTTATACGATAAACCGTCACGAACGTAAAGGTTAAGAGTTTTTTTTTATTGACGTTTTGAACTTTTCTTCCTTTTAGTAAGTAGCAGTACCACAGAGTGGCGAAACACATTTTAGGTTCTTCGTTTATATGAATTTTTCTTGCAGGGTAAGTAGTGTATTGGACTGTTTTTCTTAATAATGAAACACATTGCATATTGTCATAAGGAAACTGAAAATTTGCGCACTGGGTGGGACAGCCTTCATTAGGAAAAGAAGATGTGTTTTGTGACTCTATACCTATTTTATGTTCTGGTTGGCCACTGAAAGTAGCTGTATTTTTTGTATCGTTTACAATCGCCTGGTACAGCATGGCGGTAACTGGAACCATGTACACGCATTGAGCAGCTGTGGTGTACGTATGTCTGCAGCGTTAAGACTAACCCAGTGGTTGGGCTGTCAGTATGGCTTTTGCTACTGACAAGATCCATCTTACAGTTCTCTTAGAAATTCCAATGGCAATGCTGGCCTCTTGAATTTGGTGTTTCAGCATCCGTGTTGAGTTCTGAGCCGTGATATATTTGAAGACTTTCCAAACAATCTCCTTAGACTATGAATTCAGAAGTTTTTCACGTCACGAAAGCGATGAAGCGAGCAATTAGGTAGCCATATTGGTTCGTCTGGTCGAAGAGAAATTTAACCAGGCATGATCAATCCATTTTTTTCCGAAAATCTGCGCGAATGGCCAAACAGAACCTAAAATAGTATACTACAGTATCATTAGGTATGGGGTAAGAAACTCAACAAGGAGTAAAATTTTAACGTGAAGTTGTTAGAATTAAACGTTCTGCAAAATTATGACTGTTTCCCCTAACTATTCGTATGTAATTAGAGAAAAAATAAATAATAACGTTATAATCATTGTACGAGGGTATTGTGTGACGCGTGCTCGAACATTCATCCAGTTTATGTTTATCTCGGACTGGTTTGTGTCCAGGAGCAGAGAGCACTTTCCTGATTACCATTCACAAAATTTCCTGATCACCATTTGCAAAAGCATTAATCGTTAGCTAACCAGTGTCACTGTGTTTACACAGCTAAAACAGTGTGATAATATTGTTTTGATAGGCTGTGAAACAACTAGACACATGGCCAACACAGTTTACTTGTTGATGGATACATGGTTGGACTCCCCGTATTTTTTTAATAGTAAATATTGTACATTAATTATTAGTAATGTGTACCTCATGCAAAAATAAAAAATAAATTGTCCTCCTTCTTAGTTTATTTTTTTATTTTTTGCATGAGGTACACATTTTTGATAAGACATAGATTCGGGGTTTGTTTAACATCTCTATAATGTGTGGCGCAGTGGCAACCTGGACCACCGCATGGTGACTGGGGTTGATGCTGATGACCAAGATGTCGGTGCCTCATAAAGCGTCAGTCCCCATAGATAAATGCTATGCGTCCCTGCTACTAAAGGCATTTCTGTGAATTTTTAATTCACTTTAGGGGCATAAACTTACCCTTTGCAGGATGGCGTGGTTTAAAAACAACATCTACGAGATGGGGAAAAAACTAGGTCCCAAGGCATACTGCGAATCTTGTAAGGGATCTCCAGGAACCTCATTCACAGAGAGATGCAACAGTCTAGTGGTCAACAGCCTCATCCAATCCAAGTAACGCCGGTTCACCTCTCAAGCCTGCAACCGAACACTTAAAAAGAGTGATGAAATGCATGAATCGCTTAAAGCTATGTTTTTTTTTTAGCCCTGCTTAGCCCTTTGCAGGAATTTGTGGTTTAAAACCTAGGTCCCGTGACGCACTGTGAGCTTTGTGAGGGTTTACCAGGTACGTAGGAAAAGCGAGCAGTAACAGCCCAGTGGTCAGCATCTCGTTTCCAAACCTAGTGAATGCCGGTTCGAATCCAACAACTGGCCACTTAAAAAAGTCATGACGTGCATTCGGCCCTTAAAGGGTTCAATCGAATGAGCAATGTTTTTCTAATAGGTGTATGATGTTCTGTGCCTGTCTATTGTTTTGTTTACTGTGTATAAGGTTTGACTCGTCGTCCAATTGACATGGCAAGTCTCACGGCAGATGGAAATGGTGGCGAACACCATCAAGAAGGTGACAGTCTACAAGCACGTGATGGAGACGGTGACATTCTACAAGAACATGACAGACCATAAGTGGCCAGTGACACCAATGAATCAGGAGGTGTCACCGCCCTCAGAAGGTAGCAATGTGTACTGTTGGTGTCACAAATACACAAACGGGCCTACACCACCACTTCTCAGCAACTGTGGCGACCAGCAGAGTGCTATGCCTGGACAGTGTCTTTAATAGACCATAATGTATTGCTATCTTGGTTGTCCGGCAAGACCTGCCAAGCAGCATACAAACTTAGACAGACGTTGGGTTGGAAAGACGTATAGTTAGTGAGTCACCTTGAAATGATTTGAAGAAAAACCATTTAAAATAGTTTTAATAAACTTAAGTGTGAGAGTTTTAACCAAATCTACCGAGGGAGAGTTAGGCTTTGTCCTGTAAACGTATATTAATAGGGTATATTAACGTGTGATTCAGCATTCAGTATGGAAGCGTAGCTGAAATAAACTTTCACTTCCACTTTAAGACAAAAGACGCAAAATGTAAATTCTCCGCAATATAAAATAAGCATCTTGGATGAGGGAAGTGGGGCAACCCTCCTTGAGCACAGTGATAGAATTCGTATTGTATGGACAATACTGGAGCCCGTGAAAAGTGTAGTCTCAACGCTACAAGATTTATTTGAGCTTCAACGAAATTCACTGCTCCGTAGGTTGGCTTTTATTACTCTTTAAAAGCTATCATTCTGGGCAATACACGTAAAGTATTAGCAAATTGAAGTCAGACTGGATACCAGAGGCACCTGCGTCCAGTACATTTATTTACACAAAAAGAGTAGATCTATTAATTTGAGCTGTATATTAGCTCAATTTTCCATTTACAGTTATGAATGCAGTGGTGCATGTGGCTGCAATGCCCATTTCCCCATCTAAGCTCAATGAATAGGGCTAGTCTTGTCAGCTTTGATGGTGATTTTATAAAAATGTATGCATTCGGCTGTACAGGTAGGATGCTTGTCTTCTTTTTACGGAGTAACGTTTTGCTTTTCATCAAACTGTGGCTTTCTCCTGTCTTTTCAGATTTTTCAAACGATGGTGACATATATTAGACGATGTGCCATTTACGGGATATTGGCAAGTGTATTGGTAATTATAGCAATACGCTTTTACTATGCAAGGCTAGGTTCAGATGATGGTGCCGTAGGTAAGTAAACCCCATAGCCGTATATGAACACTTTTACGGCCATATTTTGTTGGATGCTATGCCTACCTGGCTCGTGACACTGGTTAAAATACAATTTGTATCAAATCCATGATTCTTTTGCGGTATTTGACGTGCAATGATCTCTCTAAGTGGCAACGATGGTCACATTAAAGCTTGGGCTCACGCCAATGGCCCACGCCAATGGTCCCGCAGTTTTTTGGCAGTGTGACCTTGTACGTCATGTTATTTACTTTCGTTCACAAATCCAAGTAAACGCCATTCATTCCATAAATATGTACAGTTTGTTCTCCAGTATTCCGTTATCCGAAGTTAACTTCTTAAAAGTGATGTGTTGATACGGTGATGTAGTTTTTTTTTTACCATGACAGCAAGATTCACAATCAAACACCTGACAGAATTCTTGAAAATACAGCTTGACTACACTGTGGTACCTTACTTTCTAACAAATTTACCACTGCCCCACGTGCAGTAGTTACTCAATAACATCATTTTTGAAGCAACCAGTCTGCGTTAAAGACTGGCCTTGTGAGGATACAAGATACACTAATCTGAGAAAGAAAGAAAAGACAACAGCCCCAATGGGACTCAAACCCAGGACTTGCCGTTTACTAGCTGGGCACCTGGCTAGTAAACGGGGGGTCCTGGGTTCGAGTCCCAGTCGGGGCAGTTGTCTTTTCTTTCTTTCTCAGATTAGTGTATCTTGTATCCTCACAAGGCCAGTCTTTAATGCAGACTGGTTGCTTCATTTACCCTTTACCTTGTGATTTATTTTTTGTTAACATCATTTTTGTGTTTAGCTCCACCTTTCAAAACAAGGTCCATCATTCCTGTTTTGTTATCAAACTAGGTCTAAATATTTTTCTTTAAATTGTCTACAATATCTGATAGGTTCATGCGATAAGAACAAACGTGAAAATATCCAGAATTCGTTAAAGAGAAAAAAAAAACATTATTATACCAGACAGCACTGACATAGCACACACTGCTGTAAGGTTGGTTTTCGGAACCCGAGGTAATGGATTAATAGGGACAGACGGGGGCAACGTATTGCAATGCTTAAGGTGAAATTCTTGAACTGTCGCAAGACGAACTACTGTGAAAGCATTGACCTAACAAATTAAACATTTAGTCAGATGGCATTTATTAGACGGAACGAAGGTAAAAGTAATAGTGACGATTCTTTAGTTGCCACAATCGACCTTCTCCACCTCGTCCCTGGTTGAATGGAGGCTTACTCCTTACGGTTTTCATTGCCACCATGCGGGAGAGAGGAGAAATTAAGCAACGTCTACATCGATGGTGGTGTTACCTGCAGTAAAAAGAGGAACTAAACCCGAACCTATCATGCACAGATTTAGGGTAATTTTTTATTCCTAACAGATCGCCAAACCAGGTCCTTATATCTATGGTAAAAAATTAATTCTACATTTGATGAAAAAAGAAGAGTACATTTGCTATTAAAAGAATTTGGTGTTTTATGCATATAAAGAACTTAAGCTTACTAAAATATATTCGGGAATAAATTTATTGAGAAAATTTGGTAAACTCCTTTCATTAAGTTTAGCACTCACACACGCAAGGAAGCAAAGAGTGATTTTCTACGAAGTTTTTACAAATTCTCTAAAAACTCAACTTTTGGGATAATGATAGAAAATGTTATATTAATGTAGAACTTATTACTAATGAGAAACAAGCCCTTACTCTAATGAGTAAACCAGGCGTAGAGTATATCTACGTAATCGGGGAAAATGTAATACTCTTCAACATGCACTGAACTTCAGTTCGCCGGGATAAACCTATTTTTGCTGGAATGGTTGCCCTAGAATTAAGCAAACTGGTTATGTATGGCATCCATTACGATTACATGCTGGCAAAATGTTGACTTTACTGTAGGCTACTCGGCAATGATAAATGATAGCTTTTTCTAAGAATTGAAGACCGATGATGTTTACGCGGATATGTCTAGTTATTTACATCCTTTTGATACAAGTTCCTATCGTTTATGCGACTCATTATACAGTATAAATAACAAAGCAAGCCTCAGCGTTTTTTAAAACATGAATGTAAAACTAATAATAGTGCAAAATTTCATCGGATTTAAAAGTATATCGTATTGTTTCATTTGTAAAGACATTGTTAAGAAGGAAGGAAATAATATAATAATAATAAAAAATAATAATCTGTTGCTGGAGCAACAGGACTGGCAAGGACCCAGAGGGTTGCTGTCTACCAGCCTAAAAGGGGAGAGCATTGACTATATGCAGAAAAAAAGTTTTTTTTTTCCAAAAGCAGAAATTAAAAGCATGTGAATGAGACAAAAGTAAAACTAGTTTAAGCATAGATTATCCAAACGGATGGAAATAGGAATACTAGGGTAGGGTATGGTCAGGACTGCCTTACCACCAAGGTTAGACCTGCCAGGAACACAAAGGTCCCTGATGGCATCACGTGTAGGAAAGGTACAGGAGAGGAGATGGCCCGTTGTCTTACATTATCACCAAATAAGATTTAAAAATATGTGTATATTTGTTTAAAAAAATCATCCAACACAAGTTAAAAATAAGTATATTAATAAACAAAAACGTATCGTTAAAAGTTAAAAGTAAGGGTCTAAAATTCAAAACCTGTAAGGAACACGGACAAGCTTTCACTGTAAGGGTCTAGGTGTCAAATTTGGCCAGTAAGACACTGCTAAGCAT
>JAHWFP010098150.1:0-27213 GCA_023313725.1 Lithobius niger | reverse complement strand
TTATATGAAAATCATCATGATAGTTTACATTGAATATCAATTGCAAATGTTCCCTGCTTCAGAGTAGCCAAAAGTGAGCTCAAATAACACTCATTTTTTTTTATTGAAAGCTGTTCATGTTATTGGCAATGTAAATTATAAATTTGAATTTGAATTCGCATATTTCGGCACAAACATTCATTGTGAAAGAAATGCAAAGTGACCTTCATAAAGGGCATAAAACGGGAACGGTAACATCGGGTGATTCACACTTTTTAACCACAGAATTGCCGTTGTATGAGGGAACGCATGAGTGAAAGTACTCATGAACTTTCCATACGTTCTTTTAGACGGTGGAGTATTAAAAAAAAACAAGCACGGTTTCAATTAAACTGTAAATCGGTTTGGTAAACATTTCAGACAAGTTTTGACCAAATTAAACAAAAATTATTAAACATAAATAGTTTTAAAAATACAAATAGTTTTAAAAATACAAATTAAAAAAATAAAACTATAAAATAAAATTAAAAAAATAATATTTAAATACTGAAAAAATGGACCTTTAACCATTAAAAGATTAAAAATTATAAAAAAATAAAGAATCTAACAATTAACAATTTAAACAGTTGAATGTTTAAAAATTATAAAGTTACAAAATTAAGTAACTTTTGGATAGATTTTTTTAAATCGGGAAAACATACAAAATAAACTAGATTTTAAAACTGCTTCACAATCTCATCAAATGGTAACTGTTTTACAGTGGCAAGAAACGGTAACAAAGATAGAAACGTGGAAGTCTTTCCTATAGTGCCTAAAAATATGATTTTAATTTTTTTACTGTGCGTGTTTAGTTAAAAGGACTTTTGTTTTCCGGTAATATACAAGCTTAGATTGCCGATTTAATCAACGCTAGGAATAAGTCCTAAAACAAAGGAGACAAGCAGTGAAAAAGTACGAACACACTGAGAACTGACTGTGAACTTCTGTGCTTACCAGCTTCCACACGGCTTGTGAACTGGCAATGAACAGTTTGGGTAGTGGAAGTACACATTCTTGAGACGATATGTGTATTACACAAATTCGATTGGAAGCTGTGATGGTACGTAGTGTGTACCGTTAGTACACAGCGTTTTCAGAGTGTACTCCCAAGATGGCATTGACATATGGCAAGTTTATTACATCGTCGTTCATTCATCGTCCTTCACAATCAAGTTTACTCATTTAAGTACTTAACTTCAGTGTTTGTGCTATAGACTTAAAGTATAGAAGTACAGGGTAACTACCAGTCAGGAAAAAGTTAGGAAACTGGATATTAAGGCCAGGAATTTGTTACTTATCAATTCGAAACCGCTTTCAAATGAAACGAGTTTCACCACTGGTAAGTGAGGACAATATTAATTTCTCTTAAACCAACTAATGTTGGATGAAATCCAAATACTTCAAACTACACCGGGTAACACATAGTATGTTGATTTTGATTCGGCTTTTTTTTTGTTTTGTTAGGCTAGTAGGGAAAGTTAGTTCTAGCTGAACAACCACGTGCCGTTTATAACGCACTTTTTACTAGTGTAGTGACACGACGTAGTATTATTGTGTATAACGCTATAGTGGAGCCAGTAACTGGGTTAGCTGCAAGGAGCACTGGAAGAAGAAATGAAGATCGTCTTTGAAGCCAGTGCTATTAGAGTGGATTTCTTAAGCCTTTAACGCGCGATTTTTGTTGTTGGAGAAAACAACGTCCTTTTAAGCCAAAGAAATCCGCTCTCAAAGCACTGTCTTGACTAGAAGTGCCGTTTTTTCCGTTACATTTTAATCTAGTGCACCTTGTAGCTATTACCTCCAAATAGTGTCGCGTAGCCAATATGACGTCACTTGACGCTGCTCTATATTATGCGTTTAGAAGTGCATCTGACAGGACTAAATAGTAAATACCAAGACCAATTCAGAGCTGAATCTGTTAGCAGAGACTTTTATTTTTAATATTCTGATAATTTTTTTTTTACGGGTTAGGCCTACAATTTTTGCGTCATTACAGCCTGTCACGGAAAACAGGTTTGCGTGTTTCGCGGTGGATTTGAGTATAAATCGTAAATCAGGCTTAACATGTGTTTTTCTTTTTGTGATTTTTGTGGAAAACTGTAGTGTGGGAATGCCGTACACGGGAAACACGTTTTTTTTTTTTTTTTTTTTAAAAAAAAAAGCTCGTTTTCTCCAGAACCCCTAACTGGGAATTCTCTAAAAAAGTCAGGGAAAAGTCGGAAATTTTCATTGTGGTGTTTTGGTTGACACCCTGAAATAAAAAATAAAAAATGCGAATGCTTGTTAATTAATTTAGGTACTTGGCACGTTATCTTCTTTACGTGTTTTACAGTTCGAACGCTTAATTAATTGACAGAGCGAGTGCAGCAAGCGAGGTCGAATACTATAGACCTAACGTGGACATAACGTTCGTAATTTTGTTCTGATGTATATATTTTCGGAGATATTAGTGTTTTTCCGTTGCATGTCCAATTCGATTTTTAGTAGCGGCGGTAAGGGAGCCCGATGTATAGCACTGGCTGCCCCGAGCACTACATGAACAGCACAAAGCCATCTGCTATAAAATATCACAGTAAAAGTTCTTTTAGTGTGAAAAACGCAAAAAAATACTTCCTAACGTTTTTTTAATAGCCTATTTACTGCCAATTTGATACGTTTGAAACAACACGGTAGCTTTTTTTTAATTAACACTTTTACAGCAAATCTCGCGAGTGTGGGCAGAACTAACAGATGCGTAAATATCGGCGTTGGATTTGTTCGCTTGATTCGATGTTGGGTTCGTCCGCTTGCTTCAGTGTTCGCTTATTCCATATTCAAGAAGAGACGCGCAAGATGGAATGGATACAATATATATATATACAAAAAAGATCCTTCATAGCATTAGCATACCTCACTCGGCCGAGCAATTGTGATTTTCAGAATAAAATATGAATAGTTTTAAAATTCCTTTCAGCCCCTAGTAATCACCCGCAAATTCAATTCTAATTTTACCGGCGTACCAGCGGAAATTGTTTTAAGGGGAGTGGCGAACCCAGGGATTTGAACTGGTTAACCAATGTGTTTGACCACCAATAAACTGCCTCAATACAGACGTACTAGCTGAAGCCCGTACTACGCACGGGTGGAGTTGAATGCACGGCTTGCAGGGATGGTAGCTCATGTGTATGTCTGTGTTAGTCTGAATTAAGTTCCTTCAAATTGTTGCGGAGGCTGGCGAAGGAACGCTATATTTTTGTCTGTTTCGCTCACTCAATCAGCACATCCTGTGGCGCAAATTCCTCTCCCCCCCCCCATCACTACTGATATTCATTTTTTCTAATGATCACTTCTATTATACTAGCTTCAGCTCATCTAAAGACGGGTGAATTTATTTTATAACATCATAAAATAATATATTCTTCCATGTTCATGTTCATGCTGGTGGGAATTTCAGCGCATCATCTGACTCAAATCACTCCCCCAACACCACGTATAATGATCCTGACTTTCTAATGATCACTTCTAGTTTATTATCCTTGCCATGTTCATGTTCATGCTAGCGGAAATAAATAAGGCTCAAGGCGGTCTTGAAGCTGCCCCTTCGAGAAGCAGGCTGTCCTGAAAAGCTCCGCCCTCCCCCCAAAGCTTTCCCTCCTACCAGAAGTGCGGTGCCGTTGCTGCTGCCGGAGCCTGCCGCCTGACATCTGCGTATATAGATACTCTTTAGAGGCGTTAAATAATAATAATAAAAAAGGGTTAACCACTGTTATAAGAATCATGGCACCTAGTTTTTTTTTGTGTGTGCGTTTAGCCTAGAGATTGGTTCTGAAAATGAAAGTGACATACGACAGGTAGTCTTGGGTGTACGTGTAGACCCACACCCGATAAACAGGCGAAAATTTTTTAATAATTACCGAGTTATTAATTCTTTATCAGTGGAGTCTAATAAAATTGAAAACACTTTATTATTGAATTGCTGAATTGCTTTCAATCAATAAAAGGGTTGCTATTACATATTGCTTACACATTTTAAACTTATTTTCGTGCATTCGGCTTATATAGCTAAAATAGGCCCACTGAGTACGATAGTGTGCAATTCAGACACTTCACAAATGTCCAAATGTAGCACGGCAAAGCATCGCAATAATCGTTGCCCAATTCGTCATATCCAATTGAAGACTAATTCTGCCTAATTTTTATTAGGATTACGCTTAAAATCATGTATTAGTTAATAAACACTTTTCTAAACCACCAGACAGCTTAGCGCTTTCACCACATCAAATTTGTTCTTAAACAGGTGACGAATTTTTTGAAACCTCAACTGAAACTGATGACTAAAGATGACGAACGCGCACTTTTTTTTCTTCTCTAGGTTTATTTTTAATTCTAGCTGTTTACCCGTCAAAAATTAAGGTATTTGTAAGTTACACCAGATGTACACTAAAATTTACAATTTAATTCAGGATTTTTTTTTATTTCTAAACTTTTAGTTTTTAATTTTAATATTCTTTGATTTTGATTAATTTTTTTCATTTTCAAACACTTAATTTTAACTTTTAACTTACAGTTTTAATTTTAAATTTCCTTATTTTAAAATTGTCTTATTTTTAACTTTTGCCTTTACCCTGAATTATTTACGAAACAGTTTTACAGTTTAAATGAAACATTGCTTTTTTGATAAATATTATCAGAGTTCTTCGAGGGGCACTTAATGCTTCACTCCGTTTTGGAAGCCTTGTCTTATATTAGCGCTGTAACCTTCACGAAGACTGCCGTAGTGCGCAGTTATATACTCTTCCGCCAAAACGACGAATTTTTTTTTCACAGCGTGATTCTGGCAGAACGGTGAATGGAGGTTGTAGTAATTAACCACAACTATTAAAGAAGGGTTGCAGTTATTGATATTGTTCATATAAACTGTAAATCTTAAAAATCGATCCAAACATAAAATTCTAAATTTGTTCAACTTTTGCCTGTACCAAAAAATATGTAACAAACCGTTTTACAGCTTAAATTAAACTGAGCTTGGTGCTTTCCTGATTGGTGCTTTGTTAGATTTCACCCTATACTTGCTCGTTAGCCACGCTAACGACGTACAGACAGTGTACATTTATGTAGCTTGATAATTGATAATTAACAAAAATATATGGTGGAGATTTTTTTTTCACACAAACAGGTTCTTATTAGCTGCAGACAAAATGTTCCATTTTAACGGATTCCGCAGGTCCAGGCATGATCAAGCTAAAAACGTCACCGCAGAAGTGTTTTTTTGCATGTTTCAGTCCAAACGTAAACTGAAACTAAACCATGCGCAACGGCTGTTTGCTGTGACGTCACCACGAGTTAGCCAATGACGAGAACAACGGCTGTTTCGCCGTCTGATTGGACTAGCCCAGTCACGTGATGTGCACGTCACAGCAAACAGCCATGGCGTGTGGTATAGTTACCCTGACCTAACCCAACCTAAAACTGATCCAGCTTAATGTAACCGTTAATAACAACTCTCACTAACAAAGCAGCCGGTTGACCACACACGCCAAGACACATACAACACATCCGCTATATATATGTTTTAACACGGTGGATTTGGTGGTGTGGCTAAGCGCCTTTGTCACACTGAGCATCTCCATGAAGCTAAGAGAACTTGACAAGTTACTCGACTACAAAAAAAGTAAATTTTAAAGATAAATTAGTATTTACTTACTTATCCTAAAATAAACACTTTAAGAAGGTTTATTGGCTCCCCACATTGTGGCGCTCACTTGATTCCTAGTAGGCCTAAATACTAATTTGAATACTAATACGTACTCACTTTCATCCAAAAATATTCATCTTTAGATTTATGCTTACTTTGTCCAGAATGAGGCGGGTGAGCTGACACCTGAGTCAAGTGCTCAAATGAACCTTTCGATATTTTACCATTATCATTATGGAAAGGAACTCACCATGAACATAGACGCTATTCGTTTCAAGAAGGCAAAGCAGTGGGAATTACTGATCACCAACATTGCTGCCAGCTATAATGCGTGTTCTTGCATTTTGCCACCACCAACAGTTCCACCAGCGTCCCGAAGATAGTACCTAATAAATGTAGTTTTATGGCGCCAGTTGCAGGCCTAGATAATTTCATCTAATTGTAAGCCAGCGGACCCATGATGCGGCCAGAGCTCTCATCTCATGTGCCCTCACCTCAGGTGGGAGGCCCAAACGATTGAACACAATGGCATAGGGACGTTTTATGATGTCACACGCCCGAAGCCTGTCCGTTTCCACTTTTACAGGGGAAACGTTTTGAAGAGGGAGCCCAAGATTTCATTTCTGCATAACGGGCCATGGTGGAATGGTACCGGAAGTAGTCCTGTACTGGTCAGTGATTGGAGACTCGGGGATAGTTCTTTCCTGATAGTTCAGCAGGGCCAGGACTGCACATTGCACACGTTCACCAGTTTCAGGTTCCACCACTGGTTTCAAAGCTTTAATTATGATGGGCTAGGGAAATTCGTCGGGACGTTGATTCTTGGCCCGGAAATCAGCTGGAAACATAAGGGTAACAGACGTTGAGTCCTTGTCAAAACAGCCAATTCACTCTGTCGAGATACAGTGGCCATGGCAACGAGAAATAGAGCTTTTTTTTGAGTTAGATGGAACAGAGAAGTCTTGTAATGGGTTCATAGGATTCGGCATGAGGCTTGATAAAACGAGGGAAAGGTTCCAAGAAGAAAAAAGGCGATAAACTCTTGGTCTTTGGTTTTCAAAAGCTTGCACAAGTTTAGAGGTGATCGCGCTGTGTTCCGTATCATTGGGGTTGAGGCAATTTAAGACCGAATTAATCACAGAGCGATAGCCTTTGATGGCAATAGGGGAGAGGCCTTGTGTGAAAAGATGTTCATGAAATACAGCAAAGGACTTTACATCTGGGTTGCAGGGGGTCAACATTGTTGTGTGTGAACCAGGAGAATCACTTACGCCATTTTGCTTTGTATAGACTTTTATTGTGGAATAACCATGACACTGAAGAAGACGGGTTGCTACGGGAGACGAGAAGCCTGCTGGTTTGAGGTTAATCTTCTAAGTTTCGCCCATAAATACGTAGACTGGTGGGGCTGGGGTGAAGAGTCTGACTTCGGTGTTGGGTTAGCATGTCATGAGACAGAGGCAGTGGGATTGGTTCCTCATTAGGTGGTTCCTTAAGTCCACGAACCAGGGAGCTCTCAGCCACATTGGAGCAACCAATGGACTCTTGGATTTTGTTGAGGACTTTCTAGAGGAAAATGCATGGGGAATGACGTAAGCGAACATTGCATTCCATGGTACAGTGAGGCTGTCAAGTTACCCACGCAAAGGGGTCAAGAAATGGGAAGATGAACAATGGAAGTTGCGTGTTGTGACATGTGATAAACAAGTCGATTCATGGCTTCCCCCATTTGTTGAAGAGGGACTGAGAAATCTTGGGTTTCTGCTTCCACTCCGTTGTCGGGCTTAGGCCTGACTGAGATAACTCATCCGCCAAGACATTTAGGGATCCTGCAATGTGGCGGGATAGGAGAGTTAGGTTGATAGTTTCACAAAGATAGAATAGAGATGAGACTTCTGTCATCACCGTCTTGAAGTGGGTTCATCTTCCTTGATGCACATCAGTGATTGCCATTGTGATGTTAGACATCATGGAGATTGTCTTCCTATGAAGGTGATCTGCCCATGTTAGAACCACGTAGCAGATGCCCCACAGTTCGAGGGTGTTGATGTGAAGATCTGCTTCTTGTGGGGACCAGATACCTGTAGATGTTAAATCTACCATGTGGGCCCCCATTCCAACCGAGGCATCCGTGAACAAGAGAATATCGGCGATGGGGTGAAGAATCAGAACTCCTCTCGTCATATTGGAGGGATGAAGCCACCATTCCAGGGTTGGCCAAGACAAGTTGGTGGTTGGGATCTGGTCCTCCCAGGAAGTAGGAGGAAACCACTCTTCATTCCGGAACCAGTGCATGGTTTTGGTCCTCCAAGAAGACACTAATTGGCTCACAAGTCCAGTTGTCTGATGACGGAGCTGAGTTCTCGGGCAGAGATGCTCATCATGTGGCAGAGACCAGTCAACGATGAGATGAGTTTTAGGATGTGTTCCGGGGAGGGCTAATCAGGAATCTGTCCAATTAAACCCCTGAAACATGAAGGACTGCGCCAGCTGAAATCTTGACTTCACGATGTTCACTCGTAGGCCTGGTTCCTGAAGAGAGAGAGGCTGAAGTGAAATTCTTCTAGAAGCAATATTGCTGAAAGGTTCTGCAACAGCCAATTGTCCTGATACGTGTGTGTTCATATTTGGTAGCATTGAAGGTAGCTTACTACTGGACGAAGAACTGACGTGAACACTTGTGGGGCTGTTTACAGGCCAAAGGGAATCACTTTGAATTGGTACGTAATCCCCGCTGACACGAATTTGAATAGATGGAATACAGATGGGTGAAGGGGAAATGTGGAGGTAAGCATCCTCAAATTCCACTGATATAGTGAATTCCCCTGGTTGAAGTGATTCTCTTATTGGTTTGAAGGTTTCCATCTGGAAGTAATATTGCAAAAGAGTTCCGCCATCTTTCTTTGGGATCACCCGAGCAAGGCTGTAGAAGCCCAGGGTTGGAGATGATGGCCGAATCGCGCCTTTCTCCATATGCTTTAGTACTTCCAGCAACAACAGCCGGTTGGGTCTCAGGTTTTGAAGCCAATGTGGTGGCACTGGATAGCACAGGATTGATAGCGCTGGATAAAAGGTGGGAGGGCACCATTCTTGATCCAACAAAGAACGAATGAGCCCTACTGAGTGATGGTTTTCCAACTTTTTGCATAAAGACGAAGCCTGCCATCCCACCTGACGGTAAAGGGTGCAGGTTGTGAAGCCAGAAAATCAAGAGGGAGCCGCCCCCCCCCCATGTCAGGTGCCCTTGAAACCTACTCTTCCTCTTCAGTTGGAACGCCCACCACGTCCACGATTGTCGTAGGAGTCGTCTTGACGTGAAGGGTGTTGTTGACCTTGGTGGGGAACATTCTCCCAGTTGATGTTGTTGCCTTTAGTTTTTCTGACCGAGTTGGTAGGGGGAAGGGAAGCCCCAGAATCTTGTCAAAAGGGCCCAGTTTTGTAGTTTTTCTTTCCTCTTCCTTGACCCCCAGAAGCAGTGGAGTTAGATGGTACTGGAGGTGTAACTTTGTCTTGCACCTCTGGAGCCAGTTACAGAAATTGGTTATCAAAGAGCAAAGAGGAGTTATGGATAGGAAGAAGGTGTAGACAACGACCAACAACATCAATGGGAATGTTAGAGGCCAACATCATGTATGTGTCATGCTGCTGAAAAAACATTGTTAAGGAGGAGACGGGAACCCCAGTTGAATGCATCTTCTTGGAATGAAGTGACAAACCAGAATGGGGTAAGGTTGAGAAGAGGAGGTGGGGTTCTGCAAAGTCAATCCTCAATGAGGCGGTGAAAGCCAAGTATGCATTGTCAGAATGGGATGAGGCATGAAGACACCGGTAAAGGAAGATTTCGTCCTCTTCAGCCTATTTCAAAGTAGTACAAATGAAGGTGGATGCCTTTAAAGTAGAGTCAAGTTCCATGCTGGGAGAATCGGGAATATATTCTGCAGAAGGAAAAGTGTGGTAGTGAGCCCTTTCAGGGGCACCAATGAAAAACAAATGCCTCTTTTCAGAATCGTGTCGGTGGAGAGGGAGGCCCACTAAAACCTCTTCTTCATCTTTGCTGGCATAAGTTTCCAATTTTAGGCGACATTGAAACGCTAGTTTGGATTGTGGATGATGGTGTGAGAAAGGATGAACAGAGTTGGTCTTCGCAAACATGGTACGCGGTGGATCTACAGAATTGATTACAGGTTCCGGTTCAGTGTCAAAAAAGGTCGAAGGTAAAATAAAAGCTGGCTGATTGTGCAAATTGCTTCCAAGGACAAAAACCTGTAAATGTCATACAGCCAGGGATTGGCAATCATCGTCATTATCTGAATCTGAGTGGTTGCATTTATTCCACAGGTGAGGAGGAGGGGGGGGGGGGGAGTTAGATCAACAAATGGATTATCATAGTCAAAAACACGTTGATGGTACAAATGTTTAGAAGAAAAGGACTGAATGGCGGGTGAATTGTCAAATCGGCGACTATGCGATTAGTTCGAAAAAACAATGACCGTCAGTCTATACAAGTGATGCTTTCATTGGTCATTGGTCAATTAGGCGAATGGGCGATTGGCAGAATGGTCATTCGCCGAATTATTTACACACGAGGGAACAGAGTGGCGAATTAGTGAAACGGCCATGAGGCAATTTGGTGATTGGACGAATGATCTAATTGGGGATTGGTCTTGGTGTAGAAGCTATGGAAATTAGTCGTATTGGTGAAAGGGCATCAATTAAAGCATCATGGGGTGCGATAGAAAAACTATTCGCTTGAACCACTCCAACACGTAGACTTTTTTGGGTGTTTGAGACATTTGGGATTTTAATGTTAGGTTAGTCTCGGTCGAGTCATGTGTTGATCTGACTTCACCAGGAGGGTGAACGTTGTCAGAATATACAGTGTGCACCCAACGGAATCCACCATCATCCGTTGGCTTCATCCGGTCACACCATGCTACTTCCAGGGCGCACAGATGTAGTGGTGTTTGAACGACCATACACTCCTTGTAGTAGATAAGCAACCGACCCCAAATGACAGACGCAGCGGCCTGTTGTGAAGCAACCATTCGCAAAGCTACATGGCCCGGGAAAACGCTATATGAAATGACACTTCACATCTGAGCCCGAGTGGTCAATTTGGCTTTCTTTTTAAGGAAAAGCTTAATTGATTTCTCAAATAATGATTTCTTACATTTAAATCCAGTCGCAGCAGACATGATCGTTGCGCTCAAAGCAGTGGATTTGATGGGAGTATCCATAACAAATGGCGATTTGGTGACGCAGGAAGTAGCAGAAGAAATGGACAGCGATATGGTGTGAGTCACGCGTTTCAAACCAGGCGAAATGTCGATAAGATATGCGACCGCCATTTTGGCTGATTCCACCTTGGCCACCGTCTACTTTACAACAATACGAACTGATTCAGGTAAATTAATGCAGAGAGCCATCGTTTCCCCTAAAAGACAAAAAGCGAAAGGCTCAACAAGAGTTAAATAAATACAGATGTAAAAATACAGATGCTACAACGTAGATAGGTTTGCACCTGTATTTATGTCCCCTAACAGTTAGCTTAACAAAGTTTTTAACACCAGGAGGAAATACAGACTCAAGGTTGGATTGATTTAAGGCTGCATTTGGCAGGGTAAATGACTCGTGTTCAGGAACGGAGTTGGGGTAGGGGGATCGCCATTCAGGGCATAGTTTAAATAAACAGAAGGAGAATGCTGAGGGGGAAGAACAAATTGATCACCACGACTATGATCGCCTGTAGAAGCATGTATCTAATCTATGTGCTTCGGAAGCAGCTCTTTGATCCGTCTTTCTCCACGAACGTAAAATGGTTTTGTTTGATGTTCAGATTGGGTTAAAACAGATAGCACTGGAATTGTGGATAACGTGGCATTTACTACATATTCTGTACAAAAGATGCTTGTCACCTGGAATTTTACGGGGCGTGCATTAATCCTCGTCGTTCGAGGTGGAGTAGAAACACAATTAGCAGCATATTATGCAAAAGGTAGCACAAACACTTGGCAAAGCACTGAACACATCTGACTAGTGTGGATGCTCAGATGATTGTGAAGGGTAAGTGTGAAAGGGCCTACTAGGAATCAATAGATCACCATGCTATAAGGAACCAATAAACCTTCTTAAAGTGATATTTAAAAGGACATACCTTCTCCCTACTTTTGAGCAGGATGCTCGTATATAGCTTTTGTAACATTTACATGCGTTTGAGTGAATGTAGCAAAAACCGTCTTGCACTTGGGAAAAAACAGGAAAATAAAAGCGTTTGCAATATTTACCTACGTTTCAACTAATGTTGCAAAACTGACCCTAACAGGAAACCCAACATGGAGGAACGTACCTTTGAGCAATGTAGCATTACTATTAACGATATTAAGCATAAATCTAAAGGTGAGTATATTTGGATGAAAGTAAATTTGGCTATAAACTATTTACTGACAGGTATTTAGCTTGAAACTTCATAGTAACGTGACTCACAATGCAGGCATGATGGTGTAAATGCTAATCAAGTGGGATTAGTACCTGGTCTTTTTGATTATAGTTAAGGTAACTGATCAAGTTTCTCCTTAATGTTTCTGGTTGGTTTCTAACTCTGTTTAATAGAAACACTTTTGTTTAATATACTAACAAAAAAATTACCATGTCAGCATACTATTAACTTGCGTTTTAGGATGTGTCCATTTTAAATTAAAAACCTTTACTTGCAATTTTGCAATTTGGCACGTAGTCTCCTTTTTTTCTACTACTAACATTACACAAATTTAAAGGCTACTTTGATATTTACATAAACTGTCAGAAAGGTATGCCTTAGAAAACACTAACTTTTCCCAGATAAATCACCATTATCAAATACGGTAGAACATGTAAACATCGCGAACCAGTATGGTGGTACGATTTGACAAACACTAGCCTAACATTTGTTCTGTTCGGAGCAAAAGTTTACTTCTAAATCTGCAAAAGCCAAAGTTCAAACTCTCTAGATTCTATTTCAGAGTTCTACAAATATGAACCAACAACTTGATTGTATGTTGGTGGCGGAGTTTCTGAACGATCCTGGCTAACGCCATTTCGATGCACTTCTGGCAGAGATTCATTGTTAAAAATAACAACATCGTAATACGACGGCGGGTCATCTTCAGGGAGGATTACCCTCATCACGTCCAAAGAGCCTGCAGAGGAGAGTTCACTTTGGCTCGATAAAGATTCGGGAATGTTTGACGCACGCATTGGACTTGACGCCACATTAAGCGGGACGGTGCATATAGCGAGATCAGTGGGCGTAGCGTTCTGGTGCTGTAATGCAAAGATCCTTTGAGATGTTCGACGAGCTGCACCAGCTGACTGTCGTCGAGACACGAATGCGTGTCGTCTTCTCCGATTTCTTTCCGACACCTGTTTCGTAACGACGAAAAATACAAAACCCAGCATCAATGTCGATATCGTTGCTGTAATGGTAATAAGTAGGACTTGTGTAGTGGCCGTGTAGGGAGGAGTGAGACACATGCGAATAAGGACGGGCAGAGTTATGGTGAATATAATGAGGAATCTTAACACCAAGCTTTGGTACGACTTAACTGTTTTGCGCTTAGGTCTAAAGTCTGACCGAGGTCTAGGATCACTGACAATCCACTGCCATTGACTACTATGGCCACTTCCAAAATTTGAACCACCACCACTACCACCACCACCAACACCACGCAGGTTGCTTCTCCCACATGCAGCATAGGCTAGTGACATTACAGACACTCTTAAATTATAGCTGGTAGTTCGCTGCTAGTTGCTGGAATCAACTTTCAATTATATCTGAAATTAAACAATTAGCCGTATTAGGAAATTGTGGTGAGAGCGTGTAGGGATTCTCTAAGCTATAATGTGAAGCAAAAAATAAACCTAATTCAACACAGTCCAACAACTAAAGAAATTAATGTCAAGGTATATATAATAAAGAATGGCGGCTACACGAAGAGTGCCTTCAGCTTTTAGCTTACATCTAGTTAGTTATATACAGTATGTCCCAGAAGTCCCGTCCACCCAAAATAAAGGGCTATACACTGAATATGAGGTGGTAATAACAACGTACTCATATAGGAAATAACCTATAGCGAATTCGAGGATGGTTCCCAAACTGACCTTGGAGGTCGTTTTCAAAGTCATCCAAATTGTATCTCCTAAACTATTCAAGATACGGGCCTAAAGTAAATTAGAAAGTTGTTTTGGATGATACAACAAGTTCAACAAAGGAAGAAACAGAACTGAAATCGCGCCACAAACACGAACGATATGGGCAATACAACTTGGACACTGCAGGGCAGCCAACCAAGGGGTAGCAATAAACAATCACTTGTTGCATCATCATGTGGTTGTGTACTGAAGCACTAACGATCAACTAGAGGAACTACTGTGCCTGATTTCGGTAACTGTATGAATGCAGGGGCAAAAGTGTGGGGGGGGGGGGGTATCGTGGGTGCGTGCTCCTCCCACCCCTACCCAGTGAAATTTGGTGCCCCCAAAGGGAAGGTTTGGAAACAATCTAAATAGCTGTGTTTTAATGTATGAAAGAAACTGCTCATGGAAATTAAAAAAAATAATGAGAAAGCTCCGTAAACTTTAGGTACTGCTCCCCCTCTGCTCCGAGCGGCTATCGGTAAGGTGCACCACTAGTGCATAAGTACAATAAATCAACCGCTATGGCTAGAAAGTAAGATTTTGTGGATATTTTCTGTTAATTTGCTTTATCTATTTAAATTTGTTCTGCATTTGTGTTATGACTTTAACGTAATGAAGGAAACTTGTATTCATTAGTGAAGAATGTACCTGTATATTCCTGCCTATGGATTGGTGTTCTGGTTATGGTGCGCCTTCTAGATATCCATTTTCAGTGAGCCTCCGTTTTCAGCTACAGTTCATTCCATGCTTGCTGGATGGATTGTCTTCTGCATAATCTTTGCTTCAAATTACCTTTAAACCTAATTAAGGCTATGAAATAATTAACAATTTTTGATCGCTTTCTAGGCTTATCACTGCCCCTTGGTTGGTTCCCCTGCAGGGTCAAAGTTGTTTTGCCCATATTTTCCGTGTTTACGGCACGATTTCAATTCAGTTGTCTTTGTTGGCCTTGTGCTTTATTCCTAAACAACTTTTTAATTTACTTAATGCCCGTATCTTCAATAGTTTAGGAGATATATTTTGGACGACTTTGAAGACGACCTCCAAGGTCTATTTGGGGACCATCATCGGATTCGCCATAGGTGATTTCCTATATCCAGTATATAGCCATTTATTTTGGGTGGACAGGACTTCTGGGACATACTGTATACTGATCATAGCAGCTTTCTTTCCACAAATGCTGCCTACCTCAGTAAAATGCCTACATATTTATGCTGCTTAAGGAACAGTATGTAACAGAATCAGTCAAAGTTTTTCCTGTGGAGCAGCAAATATTGTAGATTTTTTCCAATCTCCTCTGAAGTAAAAATGGACAGTCCACTGCTCTCATCTCCCTCCAACATAGTAACAAAACATTCAAATGCGCACTCCTGTGTTTGTGACAATGACAGTAACAAAAGGGGGAGAAAATTATGATGTTGGCTTTTCTTCTTTTGGAAAACACATGACACGAGCGATCCACAAAAGATAGGTATTTGGGAAGGGCTACCATCAAATTCCCCATAAATACTGCCCACAGGGAAAGTAGGGATTAGACAGACACACCTGATGACGAACGTGATATCATGGTGCACAGACATTCCTTACTTCGCTTTAACTTAGGTCGACTTCGCTTTAGGGAAAAAAGTGGAAACGGGGATATTCAAGTCCGAGGGAGTTACAATGACAATGCGTAAACAGAACGTCCTGGTAAATCGGTGTAAGTCGCCACACTTTTCTAATCCCCATCAACGAAATCCCCCTCTACTACAACGTCCTCATGCAACTATTGGGCCTTTAAAAAAGGAAGCGGCAGTGACTGCCCTAGCTTCATGACATTTCCACGCGCTTTCTTCATCCAATCACGGCTAAACAGGAGCTAAAGTGATTAAAGAACACGATGTTAGTTGGATGCATGTTATGGTAGTTCTTAAAGTTCTTCAAATTCTTACGTTGACGTAAGGTGGTGATTTAACATGAAGCAACTTGAGAATGATTTCAGGTGGCTACACAGATCTTTTTACAGTGCTTTAAACACTAAATCGATGTAAGTTAAATCGACTTGCGTGAAACTACACAAAGAACCTCTGTGTATCCTCGATATTAGATGACCTTTATGGAGTATACATCTACGAACACCTTTTCCATGAAAGTAGTCCAAGCATGGTCGGGTCTAGTATTGACGTGCATACGATACTTCAGTAAAATAGGCTACCTCTAGGACTGAGTGCACACCGCAGCTACTATGAACTGGGCTTGCTAAGCCTCATTTCCACAAAATTACAGTGGAAAGTTAAAGGTAATGTTTCACCTTCAAAAAGTTCCGTTTCATGTTGCAAAAAGATAATCCAGGAACACAGTCATTTTCTTGTGTATTTTCTGCATTATATTCGCATCCCATCAACCAATATTCCAGCCAGTTGTAACGCATTCTGCATTTGCTTCTCTGTGATGTACCGTTTTTGGAAAAAAAAAAAAACAATACTCAACAGCATTGTGAGCATTCATTTTAGCAGGATTATTAGTCGATCAACAGTCTACACGACATTAAAACTAAACTACCTTATTGCGTAAGCAGCACCAATTTTACAATTCTACTAAATACATGAAACCAAGAATCACCTATAAATTTTTGACGAAACCTACGAAGAAGAATCAAGTTCTGCACGCCTGTGTATGTCAAAAACAATTACACATATCAAACACTTAAGGTATGGCATCGAAGTATACGCAGTATTGCAAATGTGATGCTGCTGCTAACTCAAACTGCACGAAGTACAAAACAAAATTTTTCGCATACTTTTCCAAGATACGGAAAAATAAATAAAATAAAAACAAATCAAACTGGACCTAAACCTGTTAGATATCACATCATTATGAGAGGGACAATTTATCTGGAGAAATCCAAGCAGAAAACCCAGGATCTTTGAATATCACAATTGACATGAGCACGAGGCACCACAGGACCCTTCTCCTCCCGAACATACCAGGGGGCAACTGAGGCCACATCCTTAAAAGCTTACAGGATGTCCCACTTAAAAAAAAACTATTAAAAAATTTCTGCTTCCGTTTTCCCAATTGGACTAACTCCATATCTGACTGGAAGTCTGCTCTACCTAAAAACCACTAAGTGACCAGCAAATTTCAAATTACAAAACTACAATGTAGCTGGGAGTGGTTAATTTAACAAATCCAATGTGAAAAAATTAAAGTTCTGTATACACAAAGGAGATAAATTACCTCGATCACTTAATTCGGCCCCACGAATTACGACCTGAGGCGGAAAAGGTAAGGGTAATCCGTGATTACCCAAACTTCTGTAATGTCAACGAGGAAGATTTCTAGGTATAATGGGTTATTATAGGACCTTCATTCCAGATTTTCACGTCAAGGCATCTTGTCTTTATGATCTTCTGAAGGAGTCAGTAGAATGGAAATGGGGTAAAACACATACCATAGCTGTTTAGAAGTTGAAGGACAGCTTGACAGAGTGCTTTTTGGCTCTGCCTGATCTCAGTAAGCCTTGTGTAATGACCACGGACACATCTTATTCTGGTTATGGAACAATTCTGTCCCAGTACACCGAAGGAAAAGGCTTACTTCCGGTCGTGTTTGTAGGATGGTGACTTTCAGGAGCTGAGGTGCATTACAGAGTCTTTGAGGTTGAGATAGGTGTAGTAATATATGCAGTTCGAAAATTTAAACCGTTCATAGAACACTCCAATTTTATGGTAGTGTGTGACCCACAGCGCTTTATCGTATATCAAAAGATTACAATCGCCAAGTGGGTCAAGGTGGGTGTCAAGGCGGGTTTTGGAATTAGTGGGCCTGGACTTTGATGTAAAGCAACAGAAAAGGCTCTTCCAACCAGACAGCAGATGCCATTTCAAGGATGCACAAGTATCCTTCTTGTCACCTGAACATGGTGAGGTGGAGGCAGAAATACCCAACAAGTTTCCTTTTTTTAACCTTGGAAGAAATTCGTGTGGTGCAGGCAACTGACCCCTGGTCAGTGTGCAAGGTTGGTGGTTTAGACAACATGCAAAGTGATGCAACACTCAGAAATGCAAACACTCCCTGACCTGGGAAATTGTATTTGCAATTTGGGATCTTAAGCAAGTTCTACGCCTCACACAGCATATGAGATTCAGTATCTGCAAATTTGCGCTTTACTGCATCCATTCCAGAAAGCTTGAGAATGTGTGATTGCCGCCATTTTGGTATTTTGGATTTGTCAAATCCTGGAAAATGCTCCAAGAACGAGTTAATGGATTGGACTCAGGAAGGATGTTACGGAGTTTGTCAAGGGGCTGCGAAGCATGTCAGCTGACAAAGCCGACCACCTCGATACCAGGGGGACTCCTGACGACAACAGTACCACTTGAGAGGCCTTGGAGCAGATCTTGGTCAATCTTGTAGGTCCGGTTGCTCTGGCCCGCAGTGGCTACTGCTGAATACTAGTCGTAATTGGCCAAATCAGTATCCTCAATCAGTATTGTTGGTTTTGAGGACTACCAGAGCAAAACGAGTAACTGAATTTGTAAAAGAAGTGAATTTACGATGGAGATTCCCCTACTCCGTAATGTCAGATGTAAGCCCCAGTTCATATCTAAACAGTGGAAATGGATGTGTGGAAATTGATTTAGGTTTCGAACTGAACACTCAACCCCTTTTTACACCCAAAGTAACTTAACAAAACTTAGTTATAAAATTCTCAAAGTTACTTACGAGTTATAATGTCAGAATGTCAGCATGTTGAAATGCAACAGTTGTTCAAGTCACAACGTTCCTGCTGTTGTTGAGGAGGACAACAATCCCCAAGCTTAAATTTCAAGAATCACGCAAAGAATAACTTAAGTCAACACTCTCTCAATTTCCATTCCCTCAGTTGTCTCTACTTTAACGCTATGGGTTTACCGAACAAAATTAATGAGCTGCGTGCTAATGTCGCTATTCTGAATCCTGACATTATCGGCATCTCGGAGACGCATCTGGGTCTTGATATCCCTTCCTCGGCTTATTCTCTGTTAGGATACGACCTGCATCGTGCAGACTGTGTTCTTGGCACTCATGGAGGTGCTGCTTTTTATGTCAAGTCGGGTCTTGCAGCTTCTGTCACTAACATCCTTGTGGACGAGGAAGCTGAATGGGAATTTGTTTGGTTCCCCATTTCGCTCTCCAGTGCGTCTATAATCGACCTTGGTTGCTACTATCGTGTCCCAACTAACTCTTTGCCAAGTCACTGGAATTCTTTCTATGCTTCCTTACTCAAATCTTCTGCTGCCAAGGCTGGAAGCTCTGTTGTGATCATGGGTGACTTCAACTTCCCCACTGTCAACTGGAGCTCTTGTTCCATGACTCAATTGAACACTAGTGCTTCAGCAATTTTCCCTGACTTTCTCAAAGAAAACCTGAATCAGGCTGAATCAGGCTGTTGCTATATTTTATGAGCGGCTACGTCTTCCTGGAGGGCACGGCTTTAATCGACGGCCGCCATTGTTTTTGTAACCGTCTTGGATATCAACAAGACACTCTGCTACCAAAAACATACAATTGATTATCTGTGTTCGTTCTGGGGTGAACTCAAGATAGGATGCGGACACGATAGTATGCCAGGTATCATGAGTTCAGTGAAGTAGTTTAGGCTCTCTGATCGGTAGTCGTGTACGGATCACAATATCAATTCCATTTCTGAGAGCGGTTCTTTTGGTATCGAAATCGGTATCTGTACTGGCATTTTGGTTTACACCAGTTATTTATACGAGTTAGTCACGTACGTGAATGGTGGTAGTGCTCAGCCTAATTGCCGTCGTGGTAGTTTGGCTCAGCGGCGTCACTATACTACTATCTATACTATCTGACTGGTGACTGGAAAGAGGATTCCGCTAACGGCTGGTTCAGACCACCATAAACAACGGAAAGGACACAGACAAAGAATGGTAGCAAATGACAACCGTGAAAAATACTGTCACACTGGCACGATTGACCACTGACCAACCAAGAACGGACCAATCAACGCTGCAGAACAACTTCGACTAGAATGCTTATTTTTCAATCCCAGGCTAAGGCCACCCACCATACTGTGCTTCTGTATTTTTATTTACGAAATTAGCCATTCTGGACAACTATCGCGTTGCGGAGATGTTCGTGCAGGCAAACCGGAGCTTCGAAGTGTTCTCTACAACTAGCAGGGGCGCAGTACTTGGTTAGGGGGGGGGGGGAGGGGGCTCCCATTTTGCCAACTCCTGATTTTGCCAGCTAGTTTAAAATATGACAGTTGCCAGTAAAGTGCTTTTGACAGGCTCCGGCAAACCCAGCTAGGGGGTCTGGGGGAGTACTGTAAGTTTTCCCGGCCGTAATTTTGCGAACTGTACCCGATTTTCACGGATTACGGATTTAGTTCACGTTTCTGTTTTAACCCTATGAGTCACGCATTATGTGTGTTGATTTTTTTTAAATAGTTGGGTCGGTTGCGGAAATCGAACAGGCATTCGCTTGGTTTGGAGACGAGGATGCTAACCACTGGCCTGTTGTTGCTCGCTTTGCTCGGGGTCCCCGGGGCCCTCTCACAAAGCTTGCAGTGCGAGTTGGGACTTAGTTTTTGGCCATCCTCTCGAGTGTCCTTTTTACCTGGACCCAGTGACTCAAAGGGCTATGCTGGGACAAGAAAAAGACTGTATAATTAAAACCATGGCGCTGATGGGCTAGCAGGCGAACCCTCACTGAACCCCCTTCTGAGCACCATTGTCTAACAGAAGAATAAGTAGAAGTAAAATATCCAACTCAATGTTTACTGAGTTTTGCCAACTGTGAACGATTTTCGCGAAGTTAATTGTTTTCACGACTTCAAAGACTTCAAACTTGTCATGGGTACAGTTTTGTGCATATTTTATTTTTTCATTTAATCTGTATCTATGATATTTTTAAGGCATGGTTTGATGGGCTAACAGGAGGACAGAATAGCAAACAAAACGGCCAAGTCAATTTTCAATTTTGCCAACTACACAAATTTCGCGTGGATATGAGGAGAGCTGCAGAGAAGCAACCAGAAACGATAAGAGGCAGGGTTTCAGTAAATCCCATGCTACACAGAAGTGCATTCTTTCCATATGCTTTCACTTTGCTTCTACTTTGCTTTCAGCTTGCTTTCACTTTCAATTTGCGTTTAGAATGACAATAAAGCTCAAACTGTAAAGACTTCAGTGCAGCTTTCGTTTAACTTCAGACATTGTATTCGTTGCAGTTGCAGCTCCATAGCCTTTTGCTTTTCTTGGTTCTTGCTTTCGTTGATTCGAATTATTAATTGTAATTTAATTAAAAAGCTCAAAGAAAAAGGAAGATTGCGGGTCCGCTTGAGATACGGCTTAAGTATACGAACTCGTGAATTGATCCTCAGGCGGTGAAGGTATAGCTTATTGGCCTCCGTTGGCAGACAGTGTGCTGGCGGCGTAGGAGACGAAGCCAGCCGGCCTGAGGGTAGACGGCGAGACGAGCGCAGGCGTCGGCCGAGCGGCCATGGTCCTCGGCAGGCGGCATTTCTTCTTTTGCTTTTTGGCTGATTAGTCATCAGTGTGGTGGTTGATCGCTTGCGAAGAGGGCATTTGCCACGAAAGACGGGACGGTAATTTCACTCTTGCGAAAAAAGGAAAGTCACGATTGTTCGTGACCTTGTTGTCTCAGATGTGGATGGCAGGTGAGGCAAATCCGCTCGGGAGAAGAGAGAGGTGAGCGGCGACGAATGTCGACATGCGGCAATCCTGTGCTTGCTAGGTTAGAAGGCCCAATTTGACGGTTTTTCGGTCACGTGTGTCGACAACAAAACAGGGTCAGCAGCTGACGAGTCTGCCGAAGAAAGCGCTTACGGGGCGGCGTTGACCATCGGTGAAACTCGTGCTTTCGCCGTGGAAGAAGGTCAAGGTGCCTAACGGCCAGATAAACGGGCTGCGGGACGACGATAACATCAAGGTGAGAAACCGAAGAGTCAGTCGGAAGAGATGCATTTGGGGCGGCCTTGACTTTGTTTATCGAAGCGATGAAATTGCATTCGTTGATGGGCTGGATTGACGAGGGTCAGCCGTGGAATAATCGGCCGATGCAGGAGCGGGCGAAAGCGGCAGACGCAAAACCAGCTCCTCGGCAAAAGTACTTTCGTTTCGGGAAAACGACGAGCATGTTCACAGTGTGACAGCTAGAGAAAGAAAATGGCCAATTTCACATTTTATAGGAGGCGTACGCGCGTGCGTACTGGGATTAGCGAGCTGGCTACGATTATAGTCAAATTAAATTTTAATCTCTAGGGAAAACACGCATTCAGAAAGAAAGTGCTAAAATTTAAAGGTTAATGTAGATTTTCGTCGGTAATAGACAAATTCGAATGGGTTGGCTGCTGGTCCAGATTGACCAGCAGTCAATCCATTTTTCTTAGGGAATCAGGAATTGAGAGTAACTGGGCTTTACATTTGTTCTCTTGTTTGCGTTTTTAATTTGAGTTGTTTTGAATTTTATAAATAAAGTTTTGTACAATAAAGGAGATTAATGAGAAATACGAAATGACAAGCCAAAAAAAAAAAACTAACCAGAGTGACACATTTGCCATTATTAGTTCGTTCAAATCTTCGTTCAAATTCAATTTAACTACAAAAAAAAAAAATAAAAACTTGGTGATCAATTTATTTTATGTAAAAAAAAAGTTAAAGGGACACACCCTCCAAACGAGATACACATAAGTTTTTTTCGATACTTCCGTCAGGTTAGGGTTAACCTTGGTGGCCTTTCCTTAGTCGAATGATGTCACTTTACTTTCTTGTATACTTCCCTGCTTCGCTCATACCAGTTGTGGTTTTGGATGGATTTCATTTACCAAAACCCCCATCAACAAAAGGAAAGTGCTTGTATTTACACAACAGTAAGGGCGCGTTTATGCAATGGCTCGCAGCCAGAAACTAGAAATCACCTGAAATTCCAACATGGCGGCGGTTTTAGTTCTCCTCAACTCGTATCGAAAACAATCAATAATGTGAGTTCACATGCGACTGGGAAAATTGTTTCGTTAAGAGGAATTCTTTATCTTATTGGCACAGATTAGAAGACTGCAATCATTTACTCAAACGACGTCGGATTTAGCTAATCCACGTAGCGTTGCTACCATGGCAACGACACCTTTGAAATCGCGACTAGATTCTCGCTGCGAGAATGCAAAGGCGAATCGTTGCGTAAACGCGCCCTAACACAAACGACACATTTAATGTAATATTGACCATCTATCGTAAACTACCTTTATTTTCTTAATTTATTCACCGAAAGTTTAGTTCAACTCCATTACATTCCGGTTGAATGGGTGATTTAAAGGTCAATGGGTCGTTCCAGAGTACTGGGCTACGGCAGATCAGTATGTGTACAGATCAGTGAACCTCCGGATAAAAAAAAAACAGGGGTTATCATAACGACCCACGACCCACTGACTCACGCGAGGTCAAGTAACCCGAAGACCCACGGCCCATTCTAATTCCAAAACAGCACCAATATAGTAAAAGTGAAAATAACGTGTAGGCCTACTTACAAAAACGTTGGTGCCTCTTTACAGTTTGCAGTTCCTAAATTTTTGATTTTGGTATTGGTTCACGAATGCCAGGAACACGTTATCGTCCAGCCATTAACCACGATGCTGCCTAAACCACAAGTACTGATGTTTCTGGTCTTCAGAGTCGCCTATTAAAGGTGATTAAATGTTGAAAATATGGCTGGCATCTGTTTTTGAAGTTTGCTATACACATTTTTTTTTATGTGTTTTCGTTACATACGCCCTTGGTACAGTAAGAGCTGGACTATTTTATCAATTGACCCCTAATTTTACAGTTCCATTCGAACAGCTGCGTTTTCAGCTGGTGACGATGCCACCGTCAATTGCCTTTAAAAATAGTTTAAAAAAATTTCAACGTGAAACGATAAAAAGGAAACATTCACAGACAAATCTACGTAAGACTTCCAGAAGCAACATTATCATTGCAAGAAATGCAAAAATCACATGAAAACCCAAATCTGTTAACAAGATGCCAAGTTGAAAATGGTTTGTTCGGCCTTGGTGCCTATTGATAACAAATTGACAAGGAAAATTTAAGCACTGGAACGAAATCTGTTGAAAAAGTGCACAATGTCAACACAACCTGAAGTTTCGAGCTGACGCCAGATCATTATTAAGGGAAGAAAAACCATAATACACTTAAAATTGCGAAAAGGTGTAAACAGACAGCCGAATGCAGGCAAAACTGCCCGAGTCAAAACTAACAACTCTAGAATTTAAAAAAAGGAAAATTTAAAATAAAAAAAATTTAAAAAACGAGAGGAAGAGGACAGTGACCTCCGAAAGTACAAGCAGCAGGAGTCACTCTTCCTCTTCCTCTATTTTTAACATTTTTTAATTATTTGAATTTTAAATTCTCCTTTTTTAAAATTGTAAGAATTGTTGTTTTGACTTAATGTGTGCGCGGCGTATCTTGATTCCTCCTGGTATTTTACGAGCGGCTATGTCTTCCTGGAAGGGGTGGCTTTATTCGACTGCCGCCATTGTTTTTGTAACTATTTTGGATAGCAACAAGGCACTCTGCTACCAAAAACATACAATTGATTATTTCTGTTCATTCTGGGACGAACTCAAGATAGGCTGTGGACACTATAGGCAGTTTTGCCTTAATTCACCTGTCTGTTTGCACCTTTATAAAATTTTAAGTGTATTGTGTATTTTTTCCCCTTGATAATGAGATGGAGCTAGCTCGAAACGCCGGGTTGTGTTGACTTTAAATGCGCACTTTTGGCTTCTATTTTTCAACAAACAGACCAAAACATTCGAAAAGTGAATCCCACCGAGCATTTTAGTAGTTCGAAGACTAAATGAAAAACTTCACCACTGACACTTCTGCAGTAATGGTAAAGTTTTTCTTTTAACATGTGAAGTATCAGCCGTTAAAGGAAATGGCGTCGTTTGAATTACCATAGGTGCATTTAGAACTTATGAAATATTTGAGCCAAATTTTCGCTGAGTCAGGGAGAAATCACGATTGCTGCGTTGAGCAAAAGTTTAATTTTAAAACAACCATCCTACTGCTGAAATGTTTCGAAATCTACATTATATCGCATTGGAGCTGGGTGTCCATTGAACATGACGATATAATTGCTGGGTGATAACATAACTTCACAAAATCATACGGTGTGGGAGGCGAGGTATGGTGGAAAAGACCATATTTTCGCATTGACAAAACCGCCTACATTATAATTGTGGAATAACCTAACAACTAGAACACTCTTCTGTAAATAATCTTGGTATTACGTCAGATAGAAAAGATTTCTCTTAATGTCTTTTATTGCAATTATTTTATGTCATTTTAGTATGGACAACTTACAAAAGCAGGGTAAATAAAGTTCAATAATTAAAGGTGCTTCATGTTAGATTTCTTATGTTAGATGATAGATTAAAACAGGAATAAAGAGCCTGCAAAGTAAACATACAAAAAACAAACGGAGTTTCGGGGATAAGTACCAACTCGTTTTCAAGTGCATTAAAAATCAGCAGTCAAGCATTGAAAGTATGGGATACACTAAAAAACACATCACGCCAGAGCATAGCATCCTTAAAGGCAGTTTAGTATCTATATATATTTATATATTTCGCTTAGGAGCAGACTTAATGATGATGGTGAGGGATCATGACATCCGGCCAGAAGCGAGCAGGACATCCGGCAAGATGCGAGCAGGCGAGCAGCCTTTACCTTCCAGCGCGGGGAGAGGGAGGGGGTTGGGGGCAAGTTGTGGTGGAGGGCATAAGGTGGCCGTTTGCTAGAACGGCGTATGTTACGCCAGGGTCAGCTAGTTAAAATAAAAAAAAAATAATGAACCCATATTTCCTGTTTTGTCAGTAAACCTGGGTTCGTTATTTTTAAAGCTTTAAATTTTAATGTTAAATTGCCTTTAAGGATACTTTGCTCTGGCATGATGTATTTTATGGGGTATCCTGTACTACAATACTTGAGTGCTAATTTTTAATGCACTTGAAAACGGGGTGCTGAATATTCCCCGAAATGTTGTTTTTGTTTTTTTGTATGTGAACTTTGCAGGCTTTTATTCTTGTTAAAGGGATATACCTCCCAGAACCATTTTTCTCGATCCACCACATCAAGTACGGCCCCAAAGGTATATTTACTTACCGTTAGTCTTCCCCTTGCTAAAAAACCGTTTTAAAATGTGGCGTCTAGGAGATTTTCTGTTGAATGTTGTTAACTATATTTAAGAACGACCCGTAACTACATGATGCATTGCGCGCGTACAATAATTATGACACTTAAACACTAAAATTAATTATTCCAATAGATCGCCGAAGCAAAATTAAAAGACACTAGCCTAGAAAATAATAAATTGTGATTTTAAAATACGAGAATCATTCCGGTTTGTGACGAAACAATCGTTGACTTGATTATGTCTCGTGTACTATTCCCAAAGCCAACCGAGACAGCAGCTATGCGAGAAACGCAGCTACCACCCCAGCCGACCTTGGCGCTGTAATTGCTCGGATGACGATCTGCGCGTAGCTGTAATTTGGCACGCGGAATGTTATAAGGCAGGCCGGGTGTCCCTTTAACTAGTTACAGTGTTACTTTCTATATAAAGATTTCCTGTACGACTCAGTTTTGCAACATTAGTTCAACTAGCTCTTATGAGACAATTTTGCTACATTCACTCAAAACCTAGCCTATGTAAATATACCAAAGCCTATATACGCGTGGGATGCACGAAAGTAGTGAGGCTGTGTTTTTTTTTTAAGTCAACAATAACAGCTGAGGAAAAAATTGAGCAGCCAAAATTGAGTTAAAATATGAGGAAGTACTGCTTTTTTTTCGCTCGTTCGCCTGAGGAAATGAGGAAGATTTCAAATATGTGGTGAGGACAAATTCAAACCTTGTGAAACTTTCTCCTTCGTTGAGCCTTATGAGTGTATGTTGATTTGTATTTTCTCTTCTTTGCGTATGACCGAACACGTTAGGACGAATGGTGGACTGTCACCGTTGTGACCTACCCTAACAACGGATTCAGTGAGTTATTTTTATGCCAGTGGATAAGTGGCCACATTGTTAAAGGTGGTATAAGAGTGATCTGGTGATGAAGGTTTAAATCTGGATCCCATCATTTGAATGAAAAATAAGTGCATAAAGGTGACTTACTGCATCACGTTATTTCTAGTGTACGATTTTCGTCGGTGGCTTATTTATAATTTACCTTTATACTATTTACAGCCAATATGTCTATTTTTTTCTCCATTTACAGCGAATATGTCTATTTTTTCTCCATTTACAGCGAATATGTCTATTTTTTTCTCCATTTAC
>JAHWFP010098146.1:4054-16706 GCA_023313725.1 Lithobius niger | reverse complement strand
TCCCATATGAATTTCTGTATGAAGGCATCCTTAACCAATTATTATTATTTCTTACAGCTCTCACTATAATTTCTTTCCAATGTTTTTTTCTTATAATTTTGCACTATTATAGCAAAATTCATTAACATTTCTAATCTAATGAGTTTATTTTCAGTTAAAATTTCTTTTGTACTCTTTTTAATTCTATTGTTATTAAAGAGAATTTTAGCTGCTTTATTTAATACTTTTTGTAAACTTTCAATTAGTCCTTTCGACGTTGTTGCAGAAATGGTTAAAGCATACCTCCCATTAGACATAATATAAGTTTCAAATATTAATTTCTTAGTGTGCATATCTAAAAAATCTCTAATTTTATATAGTAGTGGTGTATTTCTTCTAATTTTATTTTTCAAATCCTCAATGTGTTGGTAAAATTTCCAATTCGTATCAATGTCAAGTCCTAAGTATTTTGTTCTATTTACAGTAGTATTTTGTTTGCAATCACAATCTGCCATTAAACAATCGTTATGGTGTGCTGTTATATATACTTTACTTATCTCTATATGTGAGGTCTTAATTGGCATAAAACATGTTTTCTCGACGCTGATGCTGAGATCATTATTTTGGAAATAATCACAAATTTTATTGAAGTCATTTTGTAAATCCTTCACCATATTATTATTTTTTTTTCATGTATTGATAACTTAAAAATATCGTCTGCATAAATTGTTAAAGCTGTATTTCAATTGATTTCTTGTAAGTCATTTATGTAAATAACGAATAATAAAGGGCCTAGAATTGAGCCTTGTGGCACTCCATAATCTACATATTTCCAGTCATCCATGTTATCACCAATTCTGACACAGCACATTCTATTTGTTAGGTAATTTTCAATGATGTTGGCCATTTTTCCTCTAATTCCATATAAGCTTTTTTTTTCTTTTAACACTCCTTTATCAAGAGTATCAAACGCTTTCATTAAATTAATTAAGATGGCTCCCACAAATTTACCTTCATTTAAAGCTTTTGTTATATTATTATTTAAAACATTTAATGCATCAGTTGCTCCCTTATTTTTTTGATATCCATACTGTTTAACATTGATTAATTTAAACTTTTCTAGGAAGTTTTGCATTTTATTAACAAAATACCTTTCAACAATATTATTCAGTACTGGCAGTAGAGCAATTGGTCTATAATTATTAATATCATGTTTTTTTTCTTTTTTATAGATATGTCTCAGGACTTGCTTTTTTAAGTTGGTAGGCCAAATTCCTGTATCATACAGGAATGAATGATATCGCCGTGTATATATATGATTGAAGTCCTCTCTCCAGCAAAACTAAAACTATTAATTTCTCCGTTTCTATTCAATATATTTCGACCAAACTTGGCCAGATAGTTGATAGCAACTTTTCCAAACTTTACACCAACTTTTGTACAATTCCGTGCAAGAGTAAACGTAGGGAGCCACACGTAAATTTGAAAACTGTTCACTTCTTGGTGTTGTTGGTCTGGTTCTTGTTCTTGGCTGACACGGTTTCAGAAAAAACTACTGCACCTACCTAAAATCTGAAACATGATGTGAGCCAAAAATTTTCCTGGGCTTCAACCTTATATGGACCACTTTTTCGATTGGTCGATCCATTCCAGAGTTACGGGACCCTAAACGATCATTTTGATTGTTTTACATTGTTTTACCCATTGTATTTAGGGAACAATGCCACTCAGCAAACTCCAGATTCATTCTTCGTCCACGTGTTATGTCTTTGCTAAAAAGTCGATTGTTGAACGGTAAAATGAAAGAATCCGTGTTTCAGCTAAACGCATATGTTTTTTAACCAAACTATAAGCTACGTTGTTAATTTCGAGGCCGGCCTCGAAATTGGCAGCTAAAAACGATAGAATTGCGTATTTATTTCGCAGATGGAGGCTTTCAGAGCTGAGTTGAATTGTTTCAATGTGGCCAGCAACAATCGACTGCATGCGTAAAGCTTTGTAGCACGACGCCATAGCTGTAAAAAAGATACACAGATTACAAACAAAAACGTCAAGTGTGCCATAAAAAAGGGGGGATATATGATTGAATTTTCACTTGTTAAAATGAACACGGATAAAAATTGATGCTTTTTAATTGAAATAATCAAATGTACAATTGAGAAAATTCCATCTGTATAGGTGTTGTTGTGCTTTACCAATCATTTATTTAAAACAAAAAGCACAACATTACCTAAACAGATGGAATTTTCTCAATTGTACATTTGATTATTTCAATTAAAAAGCATCAATTCTTATCCCTGTTCATTTTAACAAGCAAAAATTCAATAATATATCCCCCTTTTTTACGGCACACTTGACGTTTTTGTTTGTAATTTATAATTGCAGTAATTAGATTGACCACACAAGTGTTTTTTGGTGTATGGAGAAAATGTTCAGTTTGGAAACCATGATAGCCCGTAGCCAACAAAATTATTTAGAATTCCTTTTATTTCATATTTGGTTGGTGGTGTTATTGACATTGTATTAACAATATTTAATTTTGATGTGTATAATTTATTTTTCGTTCTAACTTTATTCCTTTTCACGTTAATTACTTGTTGAATAAAACTTTTTGAGAATTTTTGGCATAAATCTTTTGTCTTTTCTTTTGGAAATGCAGTTTTAATATTCTCTTCAACGCTCTCTTTATTTTTCCATTACCAATTAGATCACTTAATTTCACCCAAATTGTTTTACTGTCTTTTTTATGACTTCTAACAAATTCGTTATAAAAAAGTTGTCTCGCTTTATTTATTTCAGATTTAACTTGCTGTTTGTAATTCGCATATTTTTCTTTTAGTTCAAAATATAACAAAGACGGATTTTTTTATTTTACACATTTTTGTCCAAAGCTTGTTTTTTTCATTTATTAATTCTAATAATTCCTTGGTCATCCATTCGTTTTTCCAGGTATGTTTTGCTGGTTTTTTCCTCCAAATTACTTTATTAGTGTTGTAAATGTTTGTAATTACGTCTTCAATTTTGTCGTACATAATATTTGGATCTTTAATATTATCTAAGCAAGTCCAGTCAACATTTCAAGTTGCTTTTCAATACTTTTATTATTATATTTACTGACATAGTCTGCCTTTACATTGTCTTTGTTTTGTTTATCTGTTATTTGATGCCACAATTAAAATGCTATGTAATAATGATCAGCAAACTTTTGTTTAATGACGAATGCATTACACATATCCCCCGATAACTTTGTGTAAATTAAGCCAACACATGATTTCCTTAATTTATCCAATCTAAATTCTTCTCTTGTGGGTGAATTAATTTGCTGACTGTAGCCAAAACTTGCTAGAAGATTTTCAAATTTCTCAATGTCATGTTTCTCATTTTTATGTTGAGTTTCATCTAATAAGTTGAAATTAAGGTCACCAATGATTATTCTGTTTACCTTGGTATTTTTTTCATCAGATCCTAAATATAGTTTTAAGTCTTTAATAAATTTAGCTCTATTGGATGATGGCATTCTATATATTGGCAATACGTTGTAGTGATTTCCCTTATATATGAAAGTTATATCAATCACTTTATTATTATTGAAGGTAATGGTTCTACAATTAACATACTCAAATTAATTTTTTTTCAAAAAAAAGATTACACCACCCCCTCTTTGTTCTTTTCTGCAGGTCCCAAACTGTTCATAGTCGTCTAAATGATAAGTTATTATTTCATCTTCTTTAATATTAACTTCTGTTAGTACCATACAATTCCAGTCAATTTTACTATTTTCAATATCTACCTTAAACAAATTCCAGTTTAATCGACAACTTCTTCACATGAATACCTTTTAAGCTATCTCCTTTGCAAAATTTATCTTTTAGTTCTGTAATATTCTCAACAATTTCATTTATCCACTCTTCAGTTTCCTCAATTTTGTGGTTATTGACCTCCATTACTTTGATCTATTCTTTTTGCCAGGTTTTCAAGATCTTCATCAGTTTTAATGGTATGTATGTACTTCTCATTGTCATTATTTTTTTAATGAGTCTTACCTTCTTTAACCCAAATATATTTAAACTCTTCTTTTAGTTGGCTTTTTACCTTCCACAATAAGGTTTTGTAATATGGCGTCAAATGTTCGTTGACGTAGATTTTTGTGTTGTTTCCATTTTGGAAGATGTCGTCGTTCGTTATTCGTCCTTTCCTTCCGGTTAGCCATCTATCTCCGTCTATTCTGCTTCGAAATTGTACGATGATTGTTTCTGGTTTTTGTTTGTTTTTTGTAGGTAGCCGATGTGCTCTTTCTATTTGCACGTCTTTGAAGTTATCGAGTTGTAAACCCTCAGCTAGTCTGTGTATTATGTCCCGCATGTCTTCATTTTTTTACGTTTCAACTACGTATATCTCAATGTTTTTGTTTCTACTATACTGTTCACTCTCATTTTGGCACTTTTTTATTTCATCAATTTTCACTTTTAGCACTTCTGAGTCTTGTGTTCTTTCTGTCATTTTGCTTATTCTTTCTTCTAGTGTCTTCCTTTTCTGTTTCATTATGTCGTTTTCCTTTTTTATTTCAGCATTTTCCTTCCTAATTTCTTCATATTTTGCTTCCATAAAATTCATTCCTTCGATTGTTTTTTCAAATTTTGCTTCCATCTTGTCATGCCTTTCGTGACTTTTTTGTTTAGTTCTTCATCCTCCTCTTGAGTCTTTTTTTTCATCATCTTCATCATTATCGTCACCATTTGAGTTTTGTCTTTGCTTCCGACATCTTTTACAAGTCCACTCGTCTTTTTTTCCTACTCATGGCTTTTAATGTGGTTACTGCTAACCCAGTACTCTTGTTGTGGTACTTGCTTTTACATGCATTGCACACTATAATTTCGCTGTCATTTGTTTGTATCGAATTTTCACATTCCTGACACCTTGACATTTTAAAGTTTAGTGTTGGAACAAGGATGGAGTCCGTCAGGAACAAAAATGGTGTCCAAATGCTTCATTCAGCCTTTCAAATTTGTGTACTCCAGACAAATAAAATTCTATGGTCAAAATGGTTTAAAAACGCACAGTCACTTCCGATGTTTGAAAGGCTATAATTTCCTTAATAAAAGACTCACTGTTTCACAGTTTGGCTCAAAAGAATTCCAACTTTCTCTGAGCTCCATTTTCACTTGCTGTGTCTGCCATTGACATATATATCATCAATAATAATAATAATAATAATAATAATACTTAAAGAAAAAAAAACAATATACGAAGTTTACATGTCTGAACTTGTTTTTTTAGTATACAAAAGAGCATACAATACGATTACTGACTTTACATAAATTTCATTTTATAATTTTGAAGACAAACCATTGGTACTCAACAAGAATTTATTCTAAAAACAAATTTTTTCTAATAATAATGATTGTCAAAGCCAGTAGTCAGCTCCTGTTGGTCTTCCTGAAACATGTGATGAAAATCCCAACTCAGACCGAAGTTCTGTTTTGCTGAACCAGGTCGCAAGTGACAAGAAAGGAAAGCCCGTATTGGGGCACTTGGGTCACTCCCCCCCCCGCCCCTTCTTTTGGATTCTCTTTCAGTAAATAAAGATAAGCCATTATGAAGGCTATTCAAGAATTAATATACCGATTCCAGGGTTACAAGTTCAATATGGCCCGGCCATCTAGTTTTTGTTTTAGAATAGCTATTTTTAGACATATTTTTTAGAATGTATGGTGGAATTGGTGCTTGCACCTTTTTTAGAGATCTTTGCACTTCTTTTCAATGGATGCTGCTTTCGACCTCCTTTTCCCCCATTTGAAAGTGTCTGGACGCCTATGGTAACAATAAAAAAATACGTCACCAGCAATGAATCAACAAGGACCACATTCAGAAGATATATCCAGAAATAGATGTTTTGCTGAACCAGGTCGCAAGTTACAAGAAATGGGCACATTGGACATATTGAGGCAATGTGTAATTTTGACCTCATCTTAGACCTTCGGACCCCTACTTTTGGATGCCCTTTCGGAACATAAAGATAAGCCATTACAAAGGCTATTCAAGGATTAAAATACTGATTTCAGGGTCCCAAGTTCGTTCAATATGGCCCGGGCATTTCTAGTATTTTTTTTATTTGGAATAGCTAGTTTTTTAGACCTCTTTTTTCGAATACATCGAATACATAGGGGGGGGGGGGAAACAGTGATTGCACCTTATTGAAAATGTTGCTCTTTTTTATTTTTATGATCTTTACCTTTCTTTCCAACGGTTGCTTCCCTCCCCCGTTTGAAATTCTGTGGGTGCCTACAGTGACACAGTGAACAAATACTTCGTCAGCCGAATTATTGCCAAGCCAGCAATGACCTGAGCCACAAGATAGACGAAAAAAACGCTGGACAGCACGCGAGCTGTAAACAGTCAACATTTCCTTGGCGAGCTGCATCTTTGGACCTTCCGCACCTTGTTATTTTAATTTTTATAAAATTTTTGAGTTCATTTGTCCCACAGAGATGAATAAAAATTTGAGGTAATAAAATTAGTCTGTTGATGATCCAGCTGATTTTTATAACTAACGTTGCCTGACGAAAACTACTATTCTTGAATAAATAACAAAAAATTGATTTCATTTGCTCCCCACCCCGTCTAATTCCTCCACGGGTCCATGGGCTGGCACACTTGTCATCTGCCCGGATCTCATGGGCCTTAAGCGGCCCCTAACAGGGCAAGGGGTAATCGTTTAACTGGAAAATCGTATAATTGGAAGAACGTATACAGTATAACAATATAACGGAAATCGTCTAACACGAAATTTGTATAAAGGAAAATCGTCTAATGTACCTGCCTTGCTCGCGCTGACACGCTCCCTGCGGCTATACATATAACATCAGACACCGAAGGTATATTATTGTCTAATTAGATGTTTATCCATTATACGATATTCCATTTTGAGGATTTTTCCAGATTTTTTATTTTTGAAAATATTAGGCAATTATCCCACTATATGATTTTCTAGTTAGACTTCGCCCCTGTTCGCCCCTTGCTCGCCCCTAACCAGGAAAGTCCCTAAACGAATCCATTTCGGACCGGTAAGTAAAAACCGCAATCTGTGGAAAGCTTTAGGCCGTCCACCCAAACGGATGTTATGCAGAGTAGCCGACTCCCGGAGCAAGACCAAAGTCTAGTCACGACCAGGCTTTGGGCCATATTCATAATGACGGCTCAACTCAAAGTTTGAGCTGGTACTTTGCTAAGTTAGAACGAAGCCTTTGCCTAGCTCAGACTCACTTTGGTATACATAATGAAATCCAGGCTCAGACTTAGAAAAGTAAAGCTTTGGCGTGAGTTTGAGCCTAGCTCACACCTAGCAAAGCACAGTTTTGAGGGATCCACGGAAACACAAATCCACAAACAGACAAATACTGGGGAAAAGTCGCAATAATAATAATAATAATAATAATAATAATAATAATAATAATAATAATAGGAAAGAAAAAAATATATGAAGTTTACACTTGTGATACAAAAGAGCATAAAATACAATTACTTACTTTACATAGATTTCATTTTTATAATTTTGAAGACAAACCATTTATATTTAACAAGAATTTATTCTAAAAAATTTTATTCTAATAATAATGATTCTCAAAGCCAGTAGTCGGCTCCTGTTGGTCTTCCCGAAACATGTGATGAAAATCCAAGCTGAGACCAAAGGTCTGTTATGCTGAACAAGAACGCAATTGACAAGAAAGGGACACCCACACGTTGGGGCACTTGAGTCTGTTCCCCCCCCCCTTCCCCACCCGTGCCTTTTTTTAGATGCTCGTTCAGTAAATAAAGATAAGCTATTACAAATGCTATTCAAGGATTAAAATACTGATTCCAGGGTTTCAAGTTCAATATGGCCCGGCCATTTACTTTTATTTTTAGACATATTTTTTAAAATGCATAGGGGGAATGGTGCTTGCGTCTTTTTTTAGTGATCTTTGTCCTTCTTTTCGATGGATGCTTCTTCCTCCCCCCCCTCCCCGTTTGAAAGTGTGTGGGCACCTAAGCAGGTGACAATAAAAACAAATACGTTGCCAGCAATGAATCAATAAGGACCACCACATTCAGAAGATATATCCAAAAATAGATGTTTTGATGAACCAGGTCACAGGTGACAAGAAATAGACACATTGGACACATTGGGGCACTTGGGTCAATGCTCTCCCACACCCCCTTCTCCCGGGCCCCTACTTTGGATGCCTTTCGGTACATAAAGTTAAGCCACTACAAAGGCAATTCAAGGATTAAAATACTTATTGAAAATGTTGCTCTTTTGTGTATTTTTAATAATCTTTGCCCTTCTTTCCGATGGATGTTCCCGCACCCTCCCCCGTTTGAAAGTCTGTAGGTGCTTACAGTGACACAGTGAACAAATACGTCATCAGCCGAATTGCTGCAAACCACCATCCCATTGCCACGCCAGCAATGACCTGAGCAACAAGATAGACGGAAAAGAATGCTTGGAAGCACGCGAGTTGTAAATAGTTAACGTTCCCTTGGCGAGCTGTGTCTCTGGGCCGCCGCCCCCCCCCCTCCTTCCCCTCTTTCATATTACTGCTGTCGTACATGCGTTTATTACTTTAAATTTTTTCACTCGGCGGGTATAGAAATATATGTACTTTTTAATTTCAATTTTTATACAATTTTTTATACAATCTTATACAAGATTTCAATTCCTTCCCCCCCACCCCGTCCAGTCCCTCCATGGGCCCATGGGCCGAAGCCCTTGTCATCTGCCCGGATCGCATGGCCTTAAGCGGCCACTAGCAGGGCAAGGGGTAATCGTCTACATGGAAAATCGTATAATTGAAAGGACGTATACAGTATAAAGGAAAATCGTGTAACACGAAATTCGTATAATAAAAAATTGTTTAAATGTTCCTGCCTCGGTGACTTTGCTGCGCTCGCTGTGGCCATACACATAACATGCGAAACCAAACGTATATTATTGTCCAGTTAGACGAATACGATATTCCGTTTAGATGATTTTCCATAACATGAGATTTCACTTATAGGATTTTCCTGATTTTTTTATTTATGCATATATTAAGCAATTATCCCATTAGACGATTTTCCAATGCCCCGCCCCTAACCAGGGAAGTCCCTAAACTAATCGATTTCGGAACGGTAAATAAATAACTCAACTCGTCGAAAGCTTTAGGCCATGCAGCCAAATAGATGTTATGCAGAGTAGCTGACTCCCAAAGCAAGACAAAAGTCTAGTCACGACCAGGCTTACGATTTCTTGAGTTGACTCACTTTTTGAGCATGAGCGACGACTTGGCTTGCAATTAGGTATACAAAGTGAGCGAGGCTCAAACTTTGTAAAGTTGTTCTCACAGTGAAGCCTGAGTCTGTGCTCAGCTCATGCTTTGGTGTCATTATGAATACTAAATTGCTAAGCTGAGCTCGAGCTTGTGCTTACCTCATGCTAAGCCGTCATTATGAATTTGGCCCTTAGGATTTCTTGAGTCGATTCACTTTTTGAGCATGAGCCGAGACTTGGCTTTTTCATTATGTATACGAAGCGAGCGAGGCTCAAACTTTGCAAAGTCGTTCTCACTATGAAGTCTGAGTCCGTGCTCAGCTCATGCTTTGGTGTCATTATCAATAACAAATTGCTAAGCTGAGCTCGAGCTCATGCTTAGCTCACTCTGAGCCGTCATTATAAGGTCCAAATTCATAATGACGGCTCAACTCAAAGTTTGAGCTGGTTCTTTGCTAAGTCAGGGTGAAGCCTGAGCCTAGCTCAGACTCACTTTGGTATACATAATGAAAACCAGGCTCAGACTTAGCAAAGTAAAGCTTTAGCGTGAGTTTGAGCCTAGCTCACACTTAGCAAACCAGAGCTTTGAGGAATGCACGCAAACACAAATAGGATTTCTTCAGTCGACTCAAGTTTTGAGCATGAGCCACAACTTGGCTTTGCCATTATGTATACGAAGTGAGCGAGGCTCAAACTTTGCAAAGTCGGCCTCACAGTTAAGCCTGAGTCCATGCTCATCTCATGCTATGGTGTCATTGTGAATACCAAATTGCTAAGCTGAGCTCGAGCTCATGCTTAGTTCACGCTGAGCCGTCATTATGAATATTGCCCTTAATATGACCATTGGGCCATATTCATAATGATGGCTCAACGTGAGATAAACATGAGCTCCAGCTCAGCTGAGCAATTTGGTATTCACAATGACACCATAGCATGTGCTGAGCACGGATCAGGCTTCACTGTGAGAACGACTTTGCAAAGTGTACATAATGGCAAAGCCAAGTCTCGAATCATGCTAAAAAAAATGAGTCGACTCAAGAAATCCTAAGCCTGGTCGTGGCTTGCTTTTGGTCTTGCTTTGGGAGTCAGTCACTCTACAAAACATCCATTTAGCTGCATGGCCTAAAGCTTTCGACACGTTGCATTTTTTATTTACCGTTCCAAAATCGATTCGTTCTGGGACTTCCCTGGTTAGAGGCGAGGTGTCGGACGAAAATTTAACTAGAAAATCGTTTAATGGGATAATTGCCTAATATTTGTATAAATAAAAAATCTGGAAAATCCTTTAATCGGAATATCATAGAATGGAAAATCATCTATACGGAATATCGTATAATAGAAAATCATCTAAACGGAATATTGTATAATGGATAAACGTCTAACGGGACAATAATATACATGCAGTTTCTGATGTTATATGTATATCCGCAGCAAGCACGGCAGTGCGAGCAAGGCAGGGACATTTAGACGATTTTTCATTATACGAATTTTGTGTTAGATGATTTTCCGTTATACTGTATACGTTCTTCCAATTATACGCTTTTCCAGTTAGACGATTGCCCCTCGCCCTGTTAGGGGCCATTTATGGCACATGTGATCCGGGCAGATGACAAGGGTGCCGGTCCATGGGCTCATGGTGGGATTGGATGGGGAGGGGTGGCCAAATGAAATCAATTTTGTATTTTATTTAAGAATAGTAGTTTTTGTTAGACAATATCAGTCATAATAGTCAGCAGGATCATCAAACAGACTATAATTTTTATTCGTCTGTCCGTGAGAAAAAAGAACTAAAAAATTATGTAAAAATCGAAATTAAAAAGTGCACATATTTGCCAGCCGCCGTGTGAAAAATTTTAAAGTAATAATCACGTTTATTACAGCTGTAATATGTGGGGGAGGGGGATGGGGGTTGGAGAGAGGGGGGAGCAAATGCCAAGATGAGGTCGAAAATCCAAAAACGTGAGTTGGAGGGTCCAGAGATACTGTTCGCCAAGTAAATATTGACTATTTACAGCTCGCGTGCTTCCCAGCATTTTTTGCTGTCTATCTTGTAGCTCAGGTCACTGCTATGGTGGTTTGCAGCAATTCAGGTGACAACGTATTTGTTCACTGTTTCACTGCAGGCACCCATAGACTTTCAAATGGGGGAGGGGGGAAGCATCCGTCAGAAAGAAGGGCAAAGATCATAAAAAATACACGAAGAGCAACATTTTCAATAAGGTGCAAGCACAGTTCCCCCCACGTATTTTCTAAAAACGATGTCTAAAAAAGTAGCTATCCCAAATAAAAAAAATACTGGAAATGGCCGGGCCATACTGAACGAACTTGGGACCCTGGAATTAGTATTTTAATCCTTGAATAGCCTTTGTAATGGCTTATCTGTATGCACCGAAAGTGCATCCGAAAGTAGTGGCGGGGGGGGGGGGGGGGGGCAGTGACCCAAGTGCCCCTATGTGTCCATTTCTTATGACTTTCGACCTGTTTCAGCAAAACATTCACTTCTGGGTCTATCTTCTGAATTTACTGATTCATTGCTGGCGACGTAATTTTTTCATTGTCACTATAGGCACCCACACACTTTCAAACGAGGGAGGGGTGGTAAACATCCCTCGAAAAGAAGGGCAAAGATCACTAAAAAAAGGTACAAGCACCAATTTCCCAAATGTTTTCTAAAAATTTTTCTAAAAATAGCTATTATAAAAAAAAACTATATGGCTGGGCCATATTGAACTTGTAACCCTGGAATCAGCATTTTAATCCTTGAATAGCCTTTGTAATGGCTTTTCTGTATTTACTGAAAGAGCATCCAAAAGGGAGAGGGGGGGAGTGACCCAAGTGCCCCAATGTGCGGGCTTCCCTTTCTTGTCATTTGTGACCTGGTTCAACAAAACAGATCTTTGGTCTGAGCTCAGATTATGATCACACGTTTTGGGAAGACCAACAGGAGCCGACTACTGGCTTTGACAATCATTATTATTAGAAAAAATTCTTTTTAAAATAAATTCTTGTTAAATATCAATGGTTTGTCTTCAAAATTATAAAAATGAAATCTATGTAAAGTCAGTAATTGTATTGTATGCTCTTTTGTATTACTAAGGGCCATATTAATAATGACGGCTCAACGCCAAGTCTGAGCTGGTACTTTGCTAAGTCAGGGCGAAGCCTGAGCCAAGCTCAGACTCACTTTCGTATACATAATGAAATCCAGGCTCAGACTTAGCAAAGTAAAGCGTTGGCGTGAGTTTGAGCTTAGCTCACACCTGGCAAAGCACAACTTTGAAGGATCCATGGAAACACAAATAAACAAACAGACAAATAATGAGGAAAAAGTAATAATAATAATGAATAATAAATAATAGTAATAATAATAATAATAATAATAAT